>OVBE01010473.1:0-14982 GCA_900406425.1 Iberis pinnata
TTTAGTGTTCTGTAAAACCGACAAGTTCTTTCAGTACAGTCCGAGTCCTTTCTCTCTATCCCTTCTAAAAATAAAAGAAAACAGTTCAGAAAAAGGGTTGAAAGCGTGACCTAGACGTCCGTAGTCAACCCCAACGAATTGCTGTCTGCTAAAAAAAAAAAGAATGAAAAGAAAAGAAAGAAAAGCGCAGAAATGCGAAGAAAAGAAAAAGAGAAAAGCAGTAAGATACGAAAAAGAAAAAGAAGAAGTGAGAAAGGGAGAAAAAGGATCAGGACCGGAAGTCGGTTGATACTCTGTATGGTATGGGCATTTCGATAGAAGAGGTACTTGAGTAATTTGATTGATATACCATAGGTGAGAATGCATGTATCTGAACTTAATTAAATTTAAAGAGCTTATTGATATGATTTGATACTTGATTGATTTGGGATTTAGAGTAGGGAAAAACTTATTAGTTTAGTGGTGGTAAACAGTTCATTCGAAGTAGTTTGAGATTGGTGTCTTTTGGAATTTGAAACTATGCTTATGGTTTTTGAGATTTTGTGAGTTTCGATGTGGTCCATTTCAAACCTCTTCTCCAAATTGAATCTTGCTTTACTTGAGGACAAACAAAGATCTAAGTCTGGGGGAGTTGATATTACTCGGTTATAATGCATAATACTGGGCATTACTGGGCATTTTTGTCTTCTATTCTGCATATTTGGTAGAATTTCAGGATTCTAGGTGTTCGGGTCGTGCCGGAGAAAAATGATGCATTTCTGAGGATTTCAGAAGTTTTCAGAAGTTGCAAAACAAAGTGCACGATCGTGCAAAGATGCGATCGACCGGGCAATTGGTTTAGAGAGTGCACGATTGGGAAACATAGTTGCTCGATTGGGCAAAATCCCCTGGACTTATCCGAAGACCAAGATCGCTCGGGAAAGATAAGAAGGATCAGGCAGTTTTACGAGATGCTCGATCGGGCAACCATGTGCCCGATCGAGTACTTCCCCCGAGAAGAATTAGAAATTTTTAAAAATTTGCAATCAAGTCCTCAATTTATTCAATTTCCTTATTTTAGATTATTTTACTTTTTGGACTATAAATACATTATGTTTTAGATTTTTTAGAACTATGCTTTATTTTATTTTGGAGAGAATTACTGAGGGAGAGAAGATCCAAACCTTGTACTTGGAGAAGATTTTGATTTGTGTTTGCTTGTCAATGTCTGAATAGTTTACTAGTTAGGTTTTAGGATTTCCCAGGGAAATCAGGTTTTGATTGTTAGATTTATCATAATAGAATAACAATTGTTAGGTTCTTAGTCTAGACTTGTTACTAATGCATGAATTAGATTGGCCATCTAGTTTATTGATATTAGACTAATAAAGGCAAAGAGATATGGTTTAGAAGTTGGATCTAGTCTAGATGAATAAGTGTTCTTGCTTGCGAGAGTATTGTCTTGAATGTTTGTGAACAATTGAATCTAAACTGTATTGCATGATCAATTATTTAAAAGAGGGCAAGAGTTTGCATCTGATAAAGACTAACCTTCTCCAGAAATCTTAGATCTCTAAATTAGACAATTAAATCATGCAGTTATTACAGATTCGATATGTTCATAAGCATCAAAGACAATACTCCCGCAAGAAGAGATACTCATTCATCTAGACTAGGTAAAATTAAATAAACCAAATCCCTTTCTATTTATTAACCTAAAATCATGAACTAGGTGATCAAGCTAATTCAAGAAATGATAACAAATCTAGACTAAGAACCTAACAAATTGAATCAATTAAAGTCAAACCCTAACCGTTAAAACCTGTTTTTAATGGGAAATCCTTAAAACCTAACAAAGAGAATACTCAGACATAGCCAAGAAATCAACAATCATCAATAAAGAAAGCATATTCAAAAACTAGATTTTATAAAATAGGAGAGTCCCGAATTCTTCTCCAAATACAGGTGTTAGGATTCGTCTCTCTCAGAAAAGCTCTCAAAACTGTGTTCTGAATTTTGTTGCCTATCGTGTTTTATAAACCCTAAGCCTCTAGCTTATATAGAGTTCAAAAAGAATATAAAACCTAATAAGGAAAACCAATGATAATTCTTGAGGGTACGTCTTTTGGAAATCTTCAAATAATCTCGAGCATATGGATCGATCGATCTGACGTCCTTCACTTCACGGATCAATTGATCTAAGTGTGGATCGACCGATCCAAAATTCCGTAAGTTTGGTAATCTTTCGGATCAATCAATCTCCACACAGATCGATAGATCTACTCCATCACGTGCTGCACATGTTTCTTCTGCGAGACAGTTTGAGTCACTTTCATATGAAATCTAACTCACGTGCCAGTTTGAGTCAAAATCTCAGCTCATTCCAATCATAGAAGCATCTCCAAATGTTGATTAAATTTTGGCTCTTCTGCTGAACTCTGCTTCTCCATTTGCACTTTTCTCTTTTTATTACTACTGTTCTTTTCTTTTCCGCATTTTTGTGCTTTCTTTTCTTTTTACTTTTTAAGCATATGGCAATTCACTGGGGTTGACTACAAACTTCTAGGTTTTCTGAAGGGAGAGAGAGAAAGGATCCATATCATACTGAAAGAACTTGTCGGTTTTACAGAACACCGAAGATCAAGGCACTTAGCTTTCAAAGTAGATTACCACCACAAGAAAGAGACATTAAGTTCAAATTAAGTCCTATCATGGTAGAGCTAGCATCAAATCATCAACAATCCAAAAGACTCAGACTTTCAGAAACAAAACAATCAGCAATGGGGTTCCAATCTTAAACATAACAGTTAAATCTAGGCCAATAATCTAGAAAGATCAATACATACTCACATTAGGCTAGTTATCATCACAGATTTTGGTCATTGTTCCTTCAACTCAACAACCCACGACTAATTAAAAAAGAAAACTTTTTTTGAAAATTTTCACAATTCTGATGAAACATCCAAAAAGACACTAAACATGGTTAGTAGCTATACTCCTTCCCCCAGACTTAAATCACACTGTGCCAGTGTGAAAATAAACCAAAGAGAAGGAATAATAACCATAAAATAAAAAGATAAAAGAAATAGTTCAAAAGAGTTTCAGTACTTACATGGAACAAGAGATCGGCTGGTTTTTAATACAACGGATCAATCGATCGATCGATCTCTGACAACGTGTTAACGAGATCCATGGTCATGGATCGATCTATCCATAAATGGATCTTTCGATCGTTTTGTCCGAACAAATTTCCTGTATTTTCCTGAAACATCCATTAAACTCAAAACTAAAAATGTTAGTAAACTAAATAGGACTGACTCTAATCAGAAAAAAATAAGAAGAAAAATCAAATTAGTGGGTTGCCTCCCACTCAGCGCTTTATTTAACATCAATAGCTAACTCACTTACCTTGTATGTTGAATCTACATCTACCATCCATCTCTGTGATCTACAGTTTCGGCACTTTATTCATCGCTGCCTTTTTAAAATCCGTCCCTTGTCTTTAAGATCTTGAGAAAAGGGAATTCTAACCTTAGAAAAAGGTTTTGGAAAACCCTTACTCTTCACCCTATAATCAACCCATTCTTCACTTAATGACTTGGGAATCAAAGTCAGATAAGTGTTCGTTGTGACTTTTTTTAAACTCCCTTCACTTTTATCCTTGTCTTTTGAAGCTGGTTTTGGAGCACCTTTTTCTTTTCCTTTATTAGTCAAATCTAACTCGGCATTCTCATCGATCCTCTTCAAGTTTATCTTACCCCTCTTCTTGATTCTTGGGGTTGAACCCTTGATTGGAACTTGAGATTCCTTGTTCATGACCTTAACATCAGAGTCTTCTTGGGAAGTCTGCACCGCTTTTACCTCTTTGATCATGATAATAGTACATTTTCTGGATGTTCGTGAGATAGATGTGCTTCTTGGGAACATGCATCACAGCTCCTACAGATGCTAAGAAAGGTCTCCCCATAACTAGTGATCCTTCTGAATTTCCATTTCTGTAAAAGACATGGAAATCAACAGGAACTATGCAATCCCCTACTTGCACCATCACATCAGCCACAAAACCACTTGAAGACATAACAGAATTGTTAGCCAATGCAAAAGAAATTCATGAAGGTCTGATATCTTTACGTCCCAGCTTTTCAGATACCATCTTTGACATGACGCTAACATTAGAACCAGTGTCACAAAGCGATTTCTTGAAAGAGAATTCCTTTAACTTTAACTGGAATTACGAATTCACATGTTTCCTCTAACTTCTGAAGTCTTCTGAGTGGAAGAAATCGTTGAGAAACCGCATCATAGTACATATGTTCTTCATTAGGAATCTAAGGTCTGTTGGGGCACGAGGTTTGAAATTTTGCAAGTTGTTTCTAATTTTGTGCAGGTTTCAGAGGTGGATCGATCAATCCATGAGTGGATCGATCGATCACTTCACTTTTTGGAAATAGATCTGATGGATCGGTGAATACATAATGGATCGATCGATCATTTTTTTGTAAGTTTCCGGACCGGATGGATCGATCCAGGTTGGATCGATCGATCTAAAGCTTCTGGGAATTTCCATGTTTTTGGATCGATCGATCTGAACCTCTAAATCTTCTCTAGAATTTCAAAAATCTGCAGATTTTGCAGACTCATCTTCCTTTTCTCCATAATTCAAATTCATCGCCTTGCAATATCCCTTAGGATTATCTTCCTTTCGTGGTAGCATACCAGCTTGTCTTTTAACTGCTTCCAAAGTTTGAGCTACTTGTACATCTAGTTTCTTCACATGAGTAGACAATGATTCAAATTTGTTATTCAAATCGTTATACATTCCATCCAACTTTGCATTCAGATTCTTTTCAGACTGTTGTTGACTCGCCAAGATCTGCTTCAGCATTAACTCCATCTTGTTTTCTTGTTGAACTTGAGGTTGGCTGCTTGTTGGAAACCAGGTTGAGAGGCTTGTTGAAAACCACCTGATTTCTGGCCAAATGACTGTCCAGACTTCTGCGCAAAGGTATTTTGGGGAGGATATGACTGATCTTGAGGATTCGCAACTCCTCCATGAGAGATTACCTTTGTTATAACCTGGATTGTACCCTTGGTCATAGACTCTTTGTCCTTGGCTATTAATATAGCTAACCTCTTCTATGTTCTCAGGTTCATTGACGGCAAAGCAATCAGCTTCAACTTTCTCTACATCCTCAGCAAAACTGACATGCTTCTCATTTTGTTTGTTGAGAAACTGAGTAAAAAGCTCCTTTACTTCTGCTTATTGAAAAGAATCTGAACTATATGATCGCACTCTTCGATCATAGTCAGTACAGTGGTTTTTTTTGGAATCAAGGTTGTCAATTAGCTTATAGGCTTCATTCACGAGTTTAGTCATGAAATCGCCGTTGCTAGCTGTGTCTAGAGAAAGTTTATATTTCTTATCTATACCTCTATAAAAAGTGTTAAGGAGGTTCATCTAATAAAATCCATGATGGGGACAATCCCGAAGGTACTCTTTAAACCTGTCCAATGCTTCATAAAGGGATTCCACCGGTCCTTGCTGAATATGAGAAATCTTGCTTCTTAGATTATTAGTTCTGGTGGAGGTGTAAAAGTGATTTAGAAACTTGGCTTTACACTCATCCCAAGTCTCTATTGAGTTAGCGGGCAATGACTTAAGCCACCTTAGAGCTCTATCAGCTAGAGAATGATTGAAGAGCTTACAATGCACGAAGTCTTTAGAGACTCCATTGAGCTGAGTTGTGCTGCAAATGTCTTCAAAACTATCGATGTGACCCATAGGATGCTCAGTAGACAAACCATGAAACTGGTTTTTCCTTAGCAACAGGATGAGCTGAAACAGGAACTGGTTGTCCTGTCTCTGAGGATGTCGAGTTTGGAGAGCATTCCTGTTAACTAGGAATGCTTCAGGGTTGTTGAAATCCCCAACTAGTACCATGTTTTGGTGAGGTGGGTGATTTTGATTTAGTCCAAGCGGATCTTTCTCACCATTATCGCCATTACCTTCGCCTTGATTGGCGTTTCCACCTACTCATCTTGCATCTCCTTCTAGATTTATCGGCGGCACTTGATTGTCGTTTCCTCCTTGTTGGTTGAGCGCCAACTACCTTATCTGTTCCAATCCTGGAGGGTTTTGGGCATTTGAACTATGGGAATGATCAGATTCTGAATAACGTTTTCAGCCATTGTTGTGGATGAACTAGCGCTTCTTCGAGATTTCCGGGTTGAACGTTCTAGTCTTACGAGTTATTCGTTTGTGAGGTTGAGCAATTCAGGTGATTTGTCATATATCCTGGTCATGCACCTTCAAAACAAAAAATAAGAAAACCCTAACCATCAAAACCAGTTTTTCCTGGGAAATTCCTAAAACCTAACAAAGAGACTACTTAGACATAGCCAAGCAATCAACAATCATCAATAGAGAAAGCATATTCAAAAACCAGATTAAATAAAATAGGAGAGTTCAGAATTACTCTCCAAATACAAGTGTTAGGATTCGTCTCTCTCAGAAAAGCTCTCAAAAGTAATGAATTGTAAAACTGAATTCTGTTGTCTATCATATTTTATAAAACCCTAAGCCTCTAGCTTATATAGAGTTCAAAAAGAATAAAAACAATATAAAACCTAATAAGGAAAACCAATGATAAGTCTTGGGGATGGAAACGTCTTTTTGAAATCTTCAAATAATCTCGAGCATATGGATCGATCGATCCAGGTGTGGATCGATCGATCTGACGTCCTTCACTTCACAGATCGATCGATCTAAGTGTTGATCGATCGATTCAAACTTCCGTAAGTTTGATAATCTCTCGGATCGATCGATCTCCACACAGATCGATCGATCTACTCCATCACGTGCTGCTCATGTTTCTTCCGCGAGACAGCTTGACCAATCTTCAGTAAAAACGCCATAACTTTTGATTGCATCAATGGATTGACCTCAAATCACTTGCATATGAAAGCTAACTCACGTGGACAGTTTGAGTCAATATCTCAGCTCATTCCAATCATAGAAGCATCTCCAAATGTTGATTAAATTTTGGCTCTTCTGCTGAACTCTGCTTCTCCATTTGTCAAATCGCATCCATTTTGTGCACAAACCCACTTTTTTCTCCAAAACGTCCAAAACACCTAGAAACATGAAAATATGTCAGAAACACAAGGAAAATACTCGAATGATGCAAAATAGCAAGTATAAATACCCACTAAAAAGCATCAAAATCGAGTGATATCAATACAAAACAACATTCAAGACCCCGCTAGGTATTACTCCTTATAACCTTGTCGATGGAAAGGCTTGTCATTTACCTGTAGAATTGGAGCACAAAGTTGTGTGGGCTTTCAAGTTGTTAAACTTCGACATCAAGACCGCAACAGAAAGGCGTCTCAATCAACTCCATGAGATTGAAGAGATTCGCCACATAGCATATGAGAACTTCAGGATCTACGAGGAAAGGACAAAAGCTGCTCATGATAAGAAAATCATTCAGAGAGACTTTCAACCGGGTGATGAGGTATTAATCTACATATCTAGATTGAAATTATTCCTAGGAAAATTGAAATCTAGGTGGTCTGGACCGTTTATCATCAAAGAGGTAAGGCCATATGGTGCGGTTGTACTTAGACACCACCAAGGAAATGAGTTTGTTGTAAATGGTCAGAGACTTAAGCCTTATATCGAGCTACTTCAGAGCTAATGAAGGAACCTGAGATTCCTCTAGCAGATCCAGCCTCATTTTAGAGGTAAGTACCGTCAAGCTACCGACTTTAAACAAGCACTAAGTGGGAGGTAACCCACTATTTGGTGTTTTCAGGTTATTAGGTCCTAGTTTTGAGTCAATTTATATTTTAGATCACTAATTTTTTATTTCTAGTTTTGAATTCAAAGTGTTTCAGGAAGTTCAGAAAATATCAGAATTGGTTGACTGCTCAGATCGATCGATCCAACCATGGATCGAACAATCCACTCCACCAGAAACATTCCCTACAAAAGGATCGATCAATCCATCGATACCCATGCAAGCACAAAAATGGATCGATCTATCCAAACATTTCATGTAAGTCCGTAAAAAGTGATCGATCGATCTCTGCAGAGATCGAGCGATCCCTCGTCCAGGTAAGTCGCAAAACACTTAAATTAAACCAGATTTAAGGAACCAAACCAATTTTTACTTAAATTAAACAGGTTTCTCATTCCTTTTTCCATACCCCACGATTTTAAACCCCCATCCCACCATTTTTAGACACAAAATTTTTCAAAACCTCCAAGGAATCCTTAGATCAATCTCTCTCAATTTTCAACCGATTTGTGCGATTCTTGAGCCTATTCTACTTGGGTTTTCAAGCCCTTTTCGATTACCTCACTTGTTTTTCGATTTTTGCAAGGTATGACACTCTATCCCTCTCTTTTGGACCGAAAATTCTAGGTTTCATGTGGGTTTCGGGTTTTTTTTGCATATGTTAGAATTTGTTATGTGTGGACTTATTGCACCTCTTTGATGCTTAATTGAGAAACAAATGATGATTTTAGTTGAGTTTTGTAGAGATTATAGACTTTTGGATTTTTGATTTAAGTTTTCGATAGGGATTTCTTGTTTGGTGACATTAGGATTGTTCCAATGAATGAGATAGAGGATTGCTCTAGTATTGAGTTTAGATTGGTACCAATATGTTGGTTTGAATTGATTAAGTCACTAACTCTGTTTTGAGATCTTTTTCTTTTCAGAAAGAATCCCAATGAACAATTCTGATATGGTTCATAACCACATTTTGGGGATGAGAGTAATAACGTACAACCAATAACTCAACCAACAGCCACAAGGAGATCCACTCGCTCTCGATTCACCAACCAACATCCACCTCAAACCGACCGCTTCTCCAGCAGCAAAGAAAAATCGGGCTCTAACCGCTAAGGAGAAAGGAAAAGGCGTCGCTTCTAGAAGTACGCAACAAAACGAGGAAGATGAGGAATATGAACCAGACATAGAACTCAAGTTCCAACAGAAGTCGTGGCCTCACAAACCCAAGATGCGGTTCAACAATTGCTACTTGGACTTGGTCGTCTCCAAGCTCAAGAACCATAAGGTTTGGAAGGATAGGCAGTTCATGGACAAGTGGGATCAGTTCGATTCCATGTTCTACGATGCTCTGTTGCAAAATCAGTTGGATCCCACTCGATTTTCTGATCATGCAGCTTTAGTCGCACTTGGACTAGATGAGGACGTCAGCGGTATTTTCACTCGGATGGGTGATAACACATGTTTTTATGTATCAAATCCCATTGGGTGTCAATTCAAATGGGTGTGATGCTAACAATCAAGATTGCAATTATTCTTTTAAGTCAAGCTAACAATAAAAAGGGGGTTTGCTAACAAGTCCTAAGTGAAATGAAACATGCAGGAACTAAAAACCGAAACAAAAGGAAACATGCATAATTAAGTAAAAAAGGGTAAAAGGCAAGTAAAGTAAAAACAGAAGAAATGTAAGAGAGTGAAAATGATGCAATCAAAGAAAGGGTCCCTAAAGATGGGGTAATTGGGTAGTGTTCCTCCTCAAACTCCCTAAGTGTCTAACATACGTCATACAATGAGCTAATCCCTAGACGATAGAATCATAAGCAATCAAATCCAATTCCTTAGAAAATGAAATCAAACAAGATGATAACCAGAACTAACTTTCGTTGGCGGAAGTACACCTAACAGGCATTACGAACCATCTACCTAAGCCAATAAGCCTCCCAAACACCTAATCCTTAGGCTGAGATGCATACCCTAAGCATCTAATTCCTTAGGAGGGGATGCAATTCTCTGAAATCATCTAGATCAGGTCACATCAATGAATCACTTTTCTGGTGTTGAAGTGCCCAAGATCATATCTCAACGGGTCAGGTCAAAATAATCAGCATTAAGCGCAATGAAACAGAAGGGATCTATTAAAACATAAAGCTTATACACCTAGGAAGAACAAGGAAACAACACTACCATATCCCATCCTCAAGGAACCTACGTCACTACTCACAAATCATATGGGATGAAAAATAAGAAGAACATGAAAGAATAGCTACTAAAGAAAACATTTTAGATCAAAGGTGAACAACTAAGAACAGACTTTTTAAAACCTTAAAACAGAAGAAAAGGCAAAACAAAACAAAGATGCAGAAGATGAAGATCTAAAACATCAAGAACATCAACCCAGAAAATAAGAATATCAATGGAACAGTAACATAACCAGAGGAAATGATCAAAACTAAAAACAAGATTAAAAGCTTACAAACTTAAATCAATATGCACCAGATAGATCGCAACCTTAATCTATGCATGAAAGTAAAGAAAAACAGAAGATTAACATAAAACTTATAGAAATTTGGGTTTGAAATGAAGAACACTTAAGAACAAAAGATAGAAAACATAAAACCTAAGGTAAAACCTAAAAATGGCAAAAGAAAAGACTCCCCTCCAAATGGAGGCGTTTAGGGCTTTTTATAGTGTTAATAAAAAGCCCCAAAACGCATAAAGACAAAAACTAATCATTAAAATGGGTCTTGGGTTAGGTCCATCCTGATTCAAAGTTGGTCAGGTCGGAGCTACTTGGCTCGATCATGGTGATCCAGCCAGCAAGGAAGATGGATGATCAAGGCGAGGAAGAAAGACAGAGATCGAGTAGGGTGGCCAAGGCGTGTTGGAGTAGCTCGATGGTGATCGAGGCGAAGGCCCGGGATCAAGGTGTCATGCAGGTGGAGATCAAGCCAGGCAGCTGCAGCTCAATGATGCTAGGGCTAGACCATCGAGGCAGCTTGATGATGATGTGGGTGTTGATCGAGCTAAGAGAGGCGTGATCGAGCCGGCTTTGAAAATGCATCGGCTGGACCGTCAAGGCGAAGACGTTCCGGTCAAGGCGTGAAAGCGTGAGCTTGAGGCATACATGGATCGTGTGATTGAGCCGAAGAGAGTTGCGTGATCGAGCTGAAGAGAGTTGCCTGATCGAGCTGAAGAAAGTTGCGCGATTGAGTTGGAGATTTAAGGAAGTTTCAGGTTCTGCACCCTTTTTCAGGTTCTGCACCAGCATTCATGCACCCTTTCTCAGGTTCTGCATCAACATTCCTGCGCCCTTTTTCAGGTTCTGCATCATTTTCTTCAGGGTCTTACACCCTTTTTTCCAGGGTCTCGCACCCTTTCTCCTAGGGTCTTGTCCAAATATGCACTTATGTTCTGAAAACTCCTGAAAGTCCTGAAAAATCTCCAAAATGCATGTATATGCAAATGCTAATGCAAAAATCCCTAAAAATCAAAAATTGCCAATAACATCTATAAATGCAACATATGAAAACCAAAATACCTAAAAAATGATGCTAAATGACTTCTAAATATCATGAAAATACAGAGGCATCAATGGATCTTGGGGCTTTTCCCTTCCAAGCCTCATTTCGTATCTACCATCCTGGTCCAAATCTGCGGTATGCTCGCATTTTCGAGACCGAGGTACAATTCTTTTGCCTTTGTCGTCTTTACAGGATACTAATGTCCGAGTTCGGACCCATCTTTGGATTCAGTTCAGCTGGGCATCTTACAGAATTACCCAACTTCTATTCTTATACCGATCTATGAGAAGTTATAGCGGACAGGAGGTATGAGGCTTGGGCCGTAAAGCTCACCGCTATTCGCAACCCCACATTGCTCTGAAGATTTTGGCATTTACTTTCTCCCGTAAGTCGGAGTCGGTTGCGATAAGTTCCATGGAGCTTGAGCTCCTGCATTATGCACTATGCTATTTCACAATGGTGTGCTATGAGAGTGACCAAGACCAAGCTCAGCATGATACCAACTTGGGATGGGTATTTGCGAAGATCTTGGCTAGTCGGAAGATGGATGCTTTCAGGAACCCAACTCGGATTGAGGTGATGGGTAGTTTAGCTACACCAGTTTTGCTGTATGTTGGGATTACACTTGGGTAGTTTAGCTACACCTTTTCTCTACCAAGTGGTTTGAGAAACCGACGATCTACAAGTTTCGGCACGAGAGAGGACATCGGTGTAGATTCTACATGCCAAGGCAAGAGATCACAAACATCACTTCTCTAGCTAACATCCGATTTCTCTCGGGATATGATCATTTACATGAAGCACCTGCACCTGTCATTGATGCCCCATAACTTCCTAGAGATTGGTCTCAACATTAGAGGCCCGCACAGAGGCAGAGACGCCAGCGAGAACCTAGCTTAGAGGATGGCTCGCTTATCCTTCCTGAGGATTTCAGCAAGTTCAACTTACCACCTCGTCGTCCCGATTTTACTGATTCTGAGGCGATCAGGTGGACTGCAGATGCTACAGAGTGAACTCATAGCATGGATCAGAGGATGTGGAGCGCGATTGCCAAGATCTGACGTCCAGCCTGTTTCAGAGCACCTCGGGATCGCAGTGATGATGAGGGGGAGCTTCTGTTAGGAGAGAGAGAGAGATATGGTGGCATTTCGGGATAGCATTCAGACTTATTGGACTTCACATTTTCAATATCTTTTTCTTCTTTTTCACTTTGGACTTATGTATTTTTCTTTCATTTTTATTGTCTTTCATACTTATGTTGTATCTCTTTTATGGATTTATGTTCACACCGGGACTGTGTGAAATAAGTCTGGGGGAGAGTAGATGATGCTACTAACATTATTTTAATTTTTTGTCTACTTTGATGAATTTTCAAAAAAGTTTTTTTTGGTGTCTAGATGAGTCGAGTCGAGTCGAAGGAACAATGACCAAAATCCATGATCACTACTAACCCGGTGTGAGTTAGGTATCATTCTCTACTCAACTACTGACTTAGATTACTTTTCAATATGATTCCGATCCCCTTCTCCTTCCCTTCAATAAAAAATAAAACGGTACAGAAAAAGGATTGAAAGCGTGATCTAGAAATCCATAGTCAATCCCAGAAAAAAACCGTCTGCTTTTTTTTAGGATTGTTACTCTTTCTATGTTTCTGTCTTTGTTATCATGTCTGAGTATTTTGATTGTTAGGTTTTAGGGTTTCTCCCAGCGAAACCAGGTTAAATATTAGGGTTTGATAGAATGGATAACAATTTTTAGGTTCTCAGTCTAGATTCGTTCTTATTGCACGAATTAGAATAGCTAACTAGTTCATTGATCTCAGAATTATAAACTCAAAGGGATTTGGTTTAGAAGTCTGTGCTAATCTAGATGAGTAAGTGCCTTCACTTGCGGGTATTGTCTTAGGGGCTTCTGAACATATTTAATATGATTGGTCCTCTCCCTATGTTCAGCTTGATTCGACCTTTTTTGATGTTGATTACAGCACCAACTGCTGCTAGGAACGGTCTTCCGAAAATCAAAGGATCCTTAGGCTCTTCATCCATCTACAATACCACAAAATATGTGAGTATTGTTTCATCTCTTATCTTGATGGGAAAATTCTCCAATATGCCAACAGGATGCCTGATTGATCTGTCTACCATCTTCAGGTTTATATGTGAATCTTTGAAATTGTCCAGTCCTAACCTTTCGGCAGTGGACATAGGCATGAGGTTGACTCCAGCTCCCAAGTCACATAGGCATTCATCAAAAGTGGCAGTTCCAAGTGAGCAGGGTAGTGTGAACGAACCAGGGTCTTCGTGCTTTGTTATAATTAGTAAGTTACGTTTTTCAAGTGGTTCCACCTTTTCTTGAGTTACTTCTTCCTTCTGGGACTTAGCAAAAACCTCAGGGTACTTTGCCATAATTTCTTTCTTGAATCTAGAAGGGAAAGGTAACCGCAGAATGTATGGTGGTGGAGTGAAGGGTCCGTCCTTCTGTTGTAAAACAGGTGATTGATTAGCAAGAGATGGTTCCTTGATTACTTCAGGTGGAGGTTGCAATGGTTATTGTAGGTTCATCTACTTCAGCTCCGTTTAAACACGAATCCCCCCCCCAACTAGAGTCACACTGTCCTCAGTGGAAGTTGGAGTTTTGGTTGCAGGCGTCTGTTTAGGATATATGGCACTGATGTTGATGCAGTCTTTAGGGTTTTGCACAAACTTTCCTGGTAGATGACCATTTGCGGAAGTTGAGGTGGAGGCGGTTTTTCCTTCAAGAATGGTGACCCTTGAGGTTAGATTGTCAATCCTTGAGTAGATTGCACCAAATAATGTATTCATCTTGTGTTGAAGTTCGCCAAACTTCTTTGATGTTTCCATTGCATAAGCAGCATGACATTGAAGTATTTGTTGTAAGGTTGCTTCGATGTTTAGAGGTTGAGTATATGGGAAACCATGAGGTACACCACTAAGTTGTTATTGTTGTGGTTGTTGAAAACCATTCTGCTGTTGCTGCTTGGAGTAGTAACCTCTGTTTTGGTTGTAGTTGTTGAAGGGTTGAGATTCCTTCTGCTCCTGAGGTGGGTACACTTGGTCTTGTGGGTTGGCAACGTTGTTGCTTTTGTAAGAAAGACCAGGGTTATTAGAGTAGTTGAAGTACCATTGGTTGTAACCCCCTTGGTTCTGCACATAGCACATCTCTTCTTGCTGTTGAGCTTTGGCTGCTTGAATTTGTAGATGCTCCTCATCTGAGATGAAGTGAACCTGATGTTGTTGACTTAGGAGCAACCTCTCCAACTTTTCATTCAACGCCTTTATCTCCTTCTTAGTGCTGTCATCAGATGCAGAAGGTCATCGAGGTGTTCGGTCGTAGTCTTCACTGTAGATCCCATCAGACTGGGCAAGGTTCTCAACCAACTCCCATCCGTCATCAACTCCTTTGTTGAGGAAGTTGTCGTTGCTTGCAGTGTCCAGCAGCATCCGAATCTTGGGTAAGGCACCTCTGTAGAGTCTGCTGAGCAACAACGCTTTGCTGAAACCATGGTGGGGGCACTGCATAGTATAGTTCTTAAAACGCTCCCACGCTTCAGAGAAGGTTTCAGAGGTCTGTTGTGAAAATCCGGAAATTTCATTCCTCAAGCGTGCTGCCCTTGAAGTTGAGAAGAACTTCGCAAGGAATGCCTTCTTGCAGGCATCCCATGT
>OVBE01010474.1:236-11708 GCA_900406425.1 Iberis pinnata
TACAAAAACAGCCATAACAAACATTCAAACTACAAATACAACAAAAGTTTTAATTGAGTTCTACGACATAACGTTCCTACTTGGACATTAGAAACATTGAAAGTACCATTACTACAACAACCATAACACCTAATACAAGTTCAAAGCCATATGGGAATGGATTACCTTTTTTAGACAAATCCGAGACCTTCTTCTCAAGCAATGCCACCTTCTGCTCAGTCTGGTAATGGAGGTCTTTGAGGTCGTTTAGTTTAGACTCGTAGTCACTAGCACCAGCAATGTAATCGATCTTGTCTGATAGCATACAAAACTGTGTTCCTAGAGTTTTGATCTCCTCAGTAGCCGCAACATCCCACCACTTGTATAGATGGCAGCCTCCATCTTATATGTTCTCACAACTGTAGAACCTTCTTCCTGGGTCAGTTCTTGTGACAGAAGTATTCATAACCGGTTCCCCACCGCAGTAGCATTCCTTAGGGAAGCCAAACTCAACCTCCGACTGCGGAGGGTAGTAAATATTCCTTTGGGAAGCCACACGAGCAGCTTCTATCTGTGCTTGGTCCAGCATAATATTAATTTATGTGGACCCTTGGCCACTCTCAGATGAGCAACCTAAACTGTCACTAGGTTGTGTGTAGCTATAAGCCAATCCCATAACCTGAAAGACAAAGAAAACAACAAAAGCAATGTATAAGCAATATAGAAACAGAACACATAATGTAAGATATTAGAAAGACAGAAGCAATACAAAGAGAACAATACACAGAACAAAGACAGAAGCAATACAGAACAAAGACAGATACAAAGACAGAAGCAATGATTTAAGAACACAAATGTAATACATTACTAGAAAGCAAACAGAAGCAATACAGAATAGAGAAAGATACTTCATTTAATACATTACTACATTACTACATTACTAGATCAATAAAGCAATAGAACATATATCAAATGTAACAATACTACATTACTACATTCTAGATAGTTAACGCAATAGAACAGAGAAAGATACTTAATTTTAAAAACAAAGACAGTAACTTAATAAGATAAACTAGAAAAGTTCTGCCAATAGCTTGTTCATAACATTTTCTTGACTTTCACTTAGTGGACTACTCTTAGCAAGAAGAGTGTCCAATATTGCCAGCTTAGGGAGCTTCTCCTTCTTTGCCAAATCTTCCAACTTTAGCTGGTAAGTGCTCGTATAGTCTTCAATAGCCTTCTCTTTACTACTATTCCTGCTTGCTTTGGCAGCTTTAATACCTTCAGGACGCACTGTTGGTTGTGGACTCCCTTCTTCACAAACTTCACCTGTCTTTCTCTTAGAACTAGTGGTCTTAGGTGTGTTCAGGGCCAGCCACTTTTGTTCATACCGCAGGACAAACCAAGCGTGCTCGAGTGTAAACTTCTGTCCATGATCAGAATAGAAGATTTCATGAGCCACCTTTAGTACATCATTGTCACTTTGGCCGCTACTTTGTTGTCTCTCTGCAGCTGCGTACGCTGCACAGAATTTGTTGGTCTGATCATTGATTCTGTTCCAACGTTGCTTACAGTGAACATTTCCTACGTTCTCATTAACTGTTGCTGCAAAGAATTCATCTACACGCTTCCAAAAGGTAGTACACTTCTGATCATTTCCCACCACAGGGTCTTTTGACGTGTTTAGCCAAGCACTAATCAAAACCTCATCATCAGATGACGTCCATTTCCTTCTTACAGTACGCTCAACAAGTGTCTCCTGAGTTTTGGATGGAGCCTCAGACTGTTGGGAACTGAATGGAGGGATTTCTGAGGCTCCTATCTCAACACTTGAAGGAGAAATTTCATAAGGAAAGTATTCCTGAACATGATTATTGTGGACATTGTGAATAACTCCCACAAAACTAGAATTCTGACTATATGGATACCTTGGATCCATATAGTCAGAGAAGAGGGGATTGAATAGAAGCTGAAGGGCTTAAATATAAGCAGAAGGGATTGGAAATATAAAAAAAGCAGAAGGGATTGAAGTGTTATCTATGAGGTTTAAGTGTTATCAATGAGATTTTATAGATAAAAATTTTAACAAGTACAATTACTACATAACTACCTAACCATTATCTACCTATGTCTAATCAGAAGTTATTACTAAACTACAACTACAAAACTATAATCTCTTCTTATTTACTAACCTACAACTACAATAAATAATCATTAAAGAAACTACTTTTCGAAACTACACTAACTCTGTATCAGAAACTAAATCCAATCTGTAACAATCACTTACCTATATCAACTAAACTAAATATGTATAAGAAACTAAAGCTAAACTTTTACTAAAATTTTATATATCAAAAACTTATATTTAGTTTTAATATTTCAGAAACTAAAGCTAAACTATATCATCAACTAAACTAAACTACACTAAACTAAAAATATATCATCAACTCAACTGTCCTAAACTAAACTAAACTAAACTGAAGTAAACTAAACTAAACTAAACAAAACAAAACAAAACAAAACAAAACAAAACTAAACTAAACTAAACTAAACTATATCATCAAAACTAAACTAAGACAATCTTTAAACTAAACTTAAATTAAACTTAAACTAAACAAAACTAAAACTAAACTTAAACTCAAGTAAGAAACTTCAATCTGTTATATTTATTGATTAGTTATAAACTTCAATATGTTATAAGTTTATAAACTTACAGAAACTAATCTATACTGATTAGTTATAAACTAATCTATACTGATTAGTTAGTAACAGATTAGCTATAAACTTCAATATGTTAAACATATATTGATTTCTATACTATACTGATTAGTTTATCACAACAAATAATCTGTTAAACATATATTGATTTCTATACTATACTGATTAGTTTATCACAATCTGTTAAACAGTCAGTTAGTTATCACAACAAGCAATTACAGAAACTAATCTATACTGATTTCTCAAGTAATTTACGAAACAAAGAAACATATATTGATTTACAAAAAACAAACCTGGTTAATCAAACTGTGCAAAGAAACCCGAAATTTCATCTACAAAACCCGAAACGTAAACGAATCGAATCGACTGATTAATCAAATTGTGCAAAGAAACCCGAAATTTCATTTACAAAACCCGAAACTGTGCAAAGAAACGAATCGAAATGTCATCTAAAAAACTCGAAACAGAAAAGAAACGCATGCAAATCGCATCTACCTATTTCATCTACCTATTTTCACAAAATCACATGCAAATAAGGAATATAGACATACTAACCTTCTGCAAAATGGAATCCGGTGGGGAAGGGAGGTGCAGGATGGTGATGTCGCTTCAAATCGCCTAAAATATGGTGAATCGCCACTTTTGTCGCCGGAGCCGAATCATCGAGTGAAGAAGAAAATTAACGGTTCAACTTTTGTTTTTGCCAGCTGGCAAAAGGAGGACTAACTAAAGGCCGACCTTAATTAAGGTCTTTCCTAAAAATTATTGGGTATTTTTTATTTAAATTTGGGTATTAAAGGCCCAAGGACCATGTTTAGGACATTGATAAACATGCCCTTAGACCATGAACATTGCAAGGATTTAAATGAGTTCTTAGGGAGTGGACCCCACTAAAAATTAAGAGACAAGCTCTTTGGTCTCTTAGACTAGATCCGAATTTTGCAACAATCGTGGGCCCCACTGACACGTGGTGAACCGCGATTGGTCAAGTATTTATTCATTTATTTTTTAAATAAAAAATAAAAATTCACTTAAGAGATTTTTTTTTGATCTATGTATTGTTCATGCTCTTAGATATCCACATTAGATACTCTTCACATCTTTTAATGGAGGTGGTCTTAGTCATTATAGTCTCTTAACAGAAAATATAGTATTATTAGACCACCTCCATTGGTGTATCTAATGGGTTTCATACCCTAAAATTGATTAAAATTAATGCAAAAATGAGTTTCTTAGTGAAGCAAATTTTGCACAATTAAAAACCGGGTATGTGAAAATCTCGAAATGAGTTTATTTTATATTATTTTTTTAAATCTGTCTTATTCCCCCCCCCCCCCAAATTNCTGCAATTTATTCTTCCTACTTCTTTTGTCAACTCCGTCTAAAAGAGGAGCTTTTTCTCTCATTTTCCTTCATGGGTTTCATCTCCCGCGAAACCCTCTAACGAAACATGTAGGTATGTTTCTCAAACCCTAGCTTCTTTGTGTCTTTCAAATTTTCAAACTGTGGTTCTTAATTTTGTTCTTTAAATTGTAAATTGATATCGCAAAGAGGAAAACCGAAAACCTTTTTTCTAGCGAACGATGAATTTTAGCACATTTCCTTGAAGATAGTATAAATTGTAGTTAATAGTCTAGGAATAAGACCTTTTGTTCTTATGAATGTTTTGTTTAGCATTATATAGTCATATAATCTCAGTTTTGATATTATATTTTTATGCAGTCAAGTGATAGATTTAACATCAATTCCCAACTTGAGCATCTTCAAGCTAAATATGTTGGTATGGAGCATACTGAATTGAGCAGATTGTGAGTGTTTTTGTTTTTGATTATGCATTAATTTGATTATTTCTAAAACTTGTGGTCTTATTGGAATATGTATTAGAGAATGAGATGTACTAGAAGAACTATTATTTAAATTTGATTTTTTGTTGTATTATGTAATCCTTGTTACAAATGATAAAAAATAACTTCATTTTTTTAAGGACGATGTTGTGGATCATAAAAAAATGGGCAGATTGATTCAAGGCTACAAGAATTCTGCATTCTGAAAATGTACTAGAAGGAAGTGGTCCATTGGATATCTATGAAGATGTTGAAAGATTGATCAGTTTAGATTTCAGTTAGCTAATACCAGGTTATTGTACTTTTGTTACATGTTTGTTATATGTGTTTTTAAGTAAATGAAAATTTTAAGATTGGTTGCTAGTTAGATTATGAATAGTTAGAGAAATTGATTTCAATGCTTAGTAATTGTGATCTTTGGTTGATACTTATTGTGATGATTTTAAAGAGAAAACATGTTTTGATGATTTTAAAAATTTTAAAAACTAAAGTTTAAAATACATCAATATAGAAGAACATTTTATTTATAAGATTTTTAAGTATCTTAGATACAAAATTAAATATAAAATAGAAGAAAAATAAGTTAAAATACAGAACTTAAGATACACTTATGGAAATTCTCTTATACTCTTTTCCCGTTGTTGACAACAAACCTTATGATAATATCTTACATCAATATGGTCGATAAGTATAACATATTTTACTGTTAATAAAGAGACAAATTATATAAAATTTAAGTTCATATTTATTTTATTATAATCACAAGATCGCATGCAGGAATCGATAAATTAAAGTGGCGGATGAAAAAAATGATAAGGGTAATTGTAACGTATATACATATTATATGTTAAAATTAACAAAATGTCATATATGCCTATCCTAACTTTCTCTTTCTCCATCGTCATTATACAATATATTCAATATCACCCCTACTTCCATGAACAATTCTATCGCATTAGAGTTACTTTTTATGAGGAACATTTTTAGTTTTCAAATATCAGTCCCGCTTCTTCTTCTCTTTTCTTGGATTTTTTGGAGACGTAACTCAACCGTCACCATTAACTTCCTTTCTCTAATTTCTCAACTACAAAAAGTGAAAAAAATTTGTAATTCATCTCCTTATTTAAGATTTCTCAAAATTTTGACAAAGAGAAAGCGAGGGTAACCATAATCTTCTTCTACAATCCGAACGAATCCTGAAACTATCAAAAGAAATCACATAGTCTCGTCTAGGGTTTCTTACAGAAGGTAAATTTCACTTAATCTTTTATATTCTCGGAAATTACTTCAACATTACCATAAAAACACCAAAATTAGTGTTTTGCTTTACGAACTTTTCTTCTTTGATACGCCTTTTTCATAAACTTTTAATATTTGAGGATTTCTATACAGATTATGATAATCACTGAAATTCTAATGTTGCATAGAAATAAATAATATTGACCTATATTTTTCTCTATTGGATGTATGTCCTTATGTCTCTCAACAAATTTACGCTCCGTTTCATCTTAATTATAGCTTATGGCCTTTAGAAAGTATGATATTGTTTATCTTCTTCCCAAATTGCGCACCCCTACCAGTGGTGTTTTTCTTCAGTATATTGACTATTTGTTATAGTCATCCGAGTATTAACTTTATGCGACTTTCGCATTACAATGTCTAGATGGATGAAGATACAGGCCACAGACTTCCTCTCCGACTATTTCAATTAAATCATGAGCTTGGCGGAAGAGCCAGGGTAAATAAGTATTTCAACCTTCGCGTTATAGAGCATATAAAACAAGCATTATAGCCAGATGATTTGGACTTCTTAATGAATTCACAGTTCAAACTGATTTTGCAATGGAGAATCACGAATTCTCCCTCGTTTTTCTCCACTACTTGTTATCAAGACAATTAGTGAAAAAGAAGGAAAATGAATTGTGGTGGCTTTTTGCAGGGAAATCTATACGATATGGTATTCAAGGTTTTTCTATTGTCACTGGGTTGAATTGAACGCAGGATAATGAAGAGGATAAAAAATACGCCTCCAAAAACAAAAAAAGGAAAGGGTAAAGCGAGTAACAATCTTGACAACGTTTGGAACAAGCTTTTTGACAGTGAAAAAAACCAAACTGCTTCCTGGATACACATAAAACTAATCGAGGGAAAAAAGTACAAGGATCAAGAAAGAAGGCTGTGTCTAGCCCTACTTCTTCTGGTTGATGGAATATTGTGCCCAATATACAACAACGCACAAATAACTAAAGAGAGGGTTCAACACCTACTAGACATCCAAGATCTTATTAAATACATGTGGGGAAGGAATCCTTCTACTTGACTGTTGAGAGCACCAAATCAAAAGACCATTTCAGCTACACGCAGCCTACAACTTCTATACAAGGCTTGGCGCATGCTATGATTCTAGTTATTGTAGCATGTTGTCCTCTAATTGTTCAAAATAATGTCCTTCAGTTCATGATGGAAAAAGGTGCATCGATCCAGGAGATTGTTTCTTTTATAAGTCAAAAGAGTCTGCACCTAAAGAACAAAACGTTCAGGTCACTTAACGTTCTTGGTGAAGTAAGTGGCAGTTCTTATAATAGTCAGACTAGTACTTATTGTTCAGTATGCAGTATAATATGTTCTAATGGTCCTGTATGATTATTACACAGGTTCCAGTGATTAGTTTCTGAGTAAAGAGGCACCAGAGTTAGCCGAGGAAATTGACATCGACGCTAACAAACATTATGATGTTGTTGATTACCTTCTAACATTAATAGAAGATGATTTTCCGTTTGAAATTAGTTCTTGGACTGGAGGTATGAGTTATGTGGATGTCATTGAAGCACAACAACGGGCACATGAATCACAAAGAACTGAGGAAGAAGAAAAAAGCGACAGAGATTATACAAATCACCATGAGAAGGGTCCGGATGACCCATCGACCTTTGTACGAGCATCTGATGCGCCAAAAAGAACAACACCTTTTGATGATGATTTACTCGTCCATAAGGTCGGTTCACTAATACAAGAGTAAAACATACGAATTATTGAAGGATAGACCCAAAGTATCATCACACATATTGACGCAAGGCTTGAAAAGTTGTTGAAAGATTTGAAAGACCTATATATCCATAAAAAAAAACCAAATCATCAACCTATGGTAGAAAACTCTATCACCGATAATAACACATTCTAATGCTACACTCCATTTGCAAAAATATTTATTTGCTTCTCTGCACTTAAAGTCTAATTTGGACAGATGAAGAAGAAAATGTGTCATAATCACCAGAGCAGAAAGGCGACAACATCTTCGGATCGGATGATCCCACAGACGAAATCATTCAAAATGTTGTCCGCGATAACCCTCCTAATGCCAACTTAGAAAACATGAAGATTCAAGAAATGGATGCCTCATCCCAATGGGAAAATCTAAGATCTCCAATACAGAAAGAAAATGTATCAACAGGTAGTCGTTATAGTCAACACAATTACTGCATATAATCACCTTTTATAAAATGCTTTAACATATATATATATATATATATTTTTTTTCTTCTTCTTTCTTGGAATTTTAGCAGCTTCTCGTACTCGCCCGGCTCCCAATCTTACAACACATCTGAAGGATATAGAAGCTCCGTCTTTTTATCTCCATTTATCACAAGAAGATGTTGTCTAACAAATGCAAACTAATGTCCCAGGTATTTGTAACACATATCCGAAAAATTTAGGATAGTCCAACTACTGAATTTACCGTAGTTCGTATACTACTACTACTACTACTACGTAAGTACTGTTCTCATCTCACTTAACGGGATGCAGGACAACGTCTGTCTAATAACCTTGATAATGGAAAAAACAACCCACGTCCAACTGTTAATGTTCACCGTCCATCATACATATTGATCCTCCATCGTTCTCACTGAATATTTCAGGAACCCAACGTCATGAACAAATGGAGACGGAACCTAATTCTTTGGTTCAGGATACCAATTAACTACAATCAACCCTGCTACTCCAAGTAATGTAACCACAAACTCTGCATGGGGACTTAAAGCTTAAGATTTACTAAAGGTAATATTCAGTTTGTAATAACATTGTCATAATTTTTTCCTCTATATGTTAAGGTTTTCAAATTCATACATATTAGATTTCTTCGCTCTCGTATGTTGAAGCACAATTGAACCAGATATTTATATGGGTTTCTCAAACAACTTACATTTATTGTCTTCTGTTGCCGCGTCAAAGGTATTTTGGTGTTCGGTCCATTTTTATTAGTGAATGGGTTCGCACATCATTTATGCCATTCTTCTATATGGTAAGAATCAAATAAATGTGATCAGGGTTAATCATCTTGGTGACACTCTCTCCACCGAGAACACTTTGTTCTAGTCTTTATTCGAACCAACTGAAATATGGCTACAAAACGTAAGTGATGCATTTCGTAAAGGGTAATCAGTATATTACACTTTCTATATTATAATAATTTTTTAATGGTAGTCAGTATATTTGTCTTTTAACTTTAAAGCTCTCCTATGTTATATAGGTGATATATATTGTTCTCATTCATGTCCAGCATAGAAGAGACAAGATACACAATTGCAAGTATGATTTTCTGCCTACAAGAAAAACTCTCATTGATAGCACACGGTTAATGCTATAAAAGGCCTTTCATAGCGTTTCCATAAACGCTATGACTGGACCAGCTATCGTAGGTCGGTCACTTATTATAGTGTTAACGAAAAATACTATCGTATAATACACTACAATAGCGTTTGAATGTATTGCTATGTTATATCTAATTTATTGATAGCGTTTTAGTTTAGTTGCTATCAAATGTCCTTTTTTCAGATAACATATATATTTTCTGTTATAATATATCATCGTCAACAATAGCATTTATATTTTCTGTTATAATATATCGTTGTCAACAATAGTGTTAATATTATTAGCTATAATATGCCCTCATTTATTATCGCAGTATTTTATAAACGCAATAGTATACTATAAGGTAAGATAGCATTTGGATTTATGCGATAGTAGTATTAGTATAATGATAGCTTTGTATAATGTGCTATAAAACGTTCTTATTTTTAATGACAATAATATTTAATGCTATAGTATACTATAATATAAGATAGCGTTGATAATGATTGCTATCATATCCATTGTTTTTATAGCATTTATTTTGTGCTACTTTATTATTTATTATATCAATGTATAAACGATTTTTTCAATATTTATTGCTGTTGTTTTATGCGATAGAATTGTTTTTTTATGACACATTTATTCTGTTATTATTGTCCATATTTTATCTCTGATTACTGAATTTCAGAAAACTAAACCTGAACTTCAATTTCATTCCATCAAATGAAATCTTGGTTTATGAAGAGAACCAACATCATTAAAGTACTGCATAAGAGAACCAATACATACTGAACCAAACATTGAATATATAAGTCTTTAAATCATACCATAATCAGGGGACAATTTTATCTTTAGGCCAAGCAACAGAAGATCCTAGTGCATCTACCAAAACCTCTGTCTCATCATTTGGTCTCCAAACTACTGCGTCGTTCTCCTTCAGCACATCAATCCACATCCTTACTCCATTAGGTCCGAGTGGAACGAAGTGAACATTTACGTTTGGATCATCAGTTACCCAACGTCCTTCAACAACAACATTCGCTCCATTGATGTCAATGATCTTACACTTCTGGTTTTCCTTCCAAGCNATCCAAATATGCATAAATAATCATTACACATGCATGATTATCAACAGACAAAAACTGATACCATTGAAGGAAATTAAAACTAGAAAATGTCAATAAGCAGACAGTTGAACATATTAACACATAAACCTCAAAAACAAATATATAAACATAACATACACAATGGATGTACCTTTGATCTTCGATGTTCTGATTATTCTGTTGGTTTTACTTCTTCATAGGGTTTTTTTCGATTTCATTGGACATTTAGGAGGAGGACAACTAGACCCTGATGGTAGATCATGGTTGGTAATTGAACATGTAGAAGTTGTCTCACCTGTTGGAATGGTGTTATTACCTACGGTATTACAAGCCTGCAACATGCAAAGATAAACACATTAACACATCCAATGCAGCAAGTACCAAAATGGATTTTGCCTAAATAAAAAATAACCATAACGTATACAAAATAAGTACCTTCGATGTTGATTCTGGTTTTGTGGTCTTTTTAGGTTTTGTCTCATCTGTTCGAATATAGTCGTTTGCGAAGACAACTCTATTCAAAGGCCAAGCTACAAAAGACATGGCAGCTTCCTCGAGGCAAGTCACTTTTATGGATGGTCTCCAAAGAAATGTGTCTGATTTTACTACCACGTCCACAAAGACATTCACTGCATTTTTTCCTAGAGGAATATCATTAACCACTGAATTTAGTTCTTTACACTACCAACAACCTTCAAAAACCACTTCCTCACTTCGTGTGTTCCACTCCAAAAGTTTACACTTATTCATAGCATATTTGGAAGGACTCTGTATTAATTAAATTACGATTACGAAACATTACTTAATACAATAATTGAAAAAGTAAGTTATCAGTATTTACCCTAATTGCATCTTCTTCTGTTTCTGCAATCAAACACTTACTTTCAAGCCACACAATCATTTCCCCAATAGTTTGCTCAATTGTGCACATGTTGGTTGTAGGTCTCCAAAGAAATGCTTCTTTTATGGAAGCAGACTGGACCAAAACCTTAACTGAGTCTGGACCTAAAGGGATGTTATTCACCAACTCTTTTGGATCAGAAGACAGAAAAAGACCCTCAGCAACTATTGATTCATCTCCACACTAATCAAACAACACACACTTAGTTTGCAGTTTCTTGTTTACACTTTGACAAATATAAAAGCAAAGTCAACTCTGTAAGTAACAAAAAATGTATATAATTATGATTGAAAAA
>OVBE01010475.1:0-14981 GCA_900406425.1 Iberis pinnata
AAATTAGACATAACATAGCAATACATTCAAACGCTATTGTAGTGTATTATACAATAGTAGTTTACGTTAACGCTATAATAAGTAACCGACCTACGATAGCTGGTCCAGTCATAGCGTTTATGGAAATGCTATGAAATGCCTTTTATAGCGTTAATCATGTGTTATCAATGAGACTTTTTCTTGTAGTGATAAATGCCTTTGCTTGCGGGAGTATTGTCTTAGGGGTTTATGAACATATCGAATATGAAATTAATGGATGACTGAATTATCTAAATGCAGCAGGAGTTTGTCTTTAGTAATTCGAACATAGAGATCTAATACTTCATGAGAAGATTATACTATTATTGTCTTTTGAGTTGAGAACTATTTTCACTATAAAATCTTGCATGCTAACCTGATCTTTAAATATGATAACATTTGGAATTCCCTAATGACTGAGGCCTCTTTAATTGTTTTACAACCATTTTAACCGACTGTCTTTTTATTTACAATTGTTCAATCAAACACCCTTTTTATTACCGTCTTGGCTAGAATCGAACGTTTAACTGAAAGCCGCACAATCTGGTCTCTATGGAACTCGACCCTAGTTTATACTATTGAGGCATGTTCTTTGCAGTGTATATTTATGATTAATATCCTGAGCCTATCATCATACATTTGCATTGTGAATAGTTAAGGCTTATAAAATCCCTTAAAGTAAAAAAAATTCCAACAATCTTCGAAAAGATTGCATTTAGTTTCACTCTAGGTTGCACTTTTTCATAGGGAGAAATGATTGGATTTCCTTATGAATCTTGGTGTTTTTCTTGAATTATAGCACCCTAGCTAATAGTAGTTAGATGCTTGAACCAATTTTATTATTTGGAAAATCCATGTTCGAAATTGACCGATTTATGCTTCATGGTGTTTGTTGAATCTTGCTTAAAACCAATCCCATGAATATTTGTACTTAAACGAATCTAATTTTCTTGCTTCTGGATTGAAATGCTTAGCCATGGTAAAACACTAAACATTTGGATTATCTTTGTATAATTCTATCACTCTTCTTAATCCAAAGATCATTCTCATCTTAAGGAAGGTTACCACACCCTTGATCACCCGAAGCGTTTCTTTCAAAGCCTCCATTGTTCTTTATTGTGAGGCCTTTTTACATGGGAAAAAACTCGTGTAATGGAAGTCGAACGAAAAGGAAATAGCCTCTTAGAATTAGCCTCATTTTAAGGTTAGCATGCTTAGCTGGGGGAATGTTTAGAGTAGGGTATAAGTTTGGGGGAATCACATGAAAAAGTTTGGTAGTGTCGAAAAAGAGTATTGAAATAAGCCTAAGTAAAGAAGCTCTAGGAGTATCAAAGAAGCCAAATAGTTTGAAAAATAAAAGATTAAAAAAGGTCTAACCTCTCAAGATAGTTAATAAAATCGAAAAGGAAAAGAAAATTCTATGTCTAAATGGGAAAAAGGAGACTAAGTGCTAAATTGTAAGGAAATAAAAGAAAGAAGAATGCTCCTAGTAGTTTGGTAATCAAAAGAAAAAGGCTAATGTTTTGGGTAGTAGGGTTCGAAGAGAAATGAAGATTTAGTGGTTTGGTTCTAAGTGTAAAGGAATGTGAAACATTGGATATAATTGGAACATAAAAAGGAATTGGGTAGAGAATTAGATGAGGTGAAATCCTTCTATGCATCAATTATGACTCTACCTTGATTTTCCTATTGTTTTGCATTACTCTTTTGAGAAGAACCACTTTAATATGAGAGAAACTATTTTACACATCTAAAAAGAATTAAAACCGAATCAATTGGATTAGATTTCTCCTCCATGAGCAAGACTCCACTTGAATGATTAATGAATGCAAGGGATTGGTGAATTTGATGGTTTGACGATACTTCACTTTGATTGCTAAAATTTCTTATGATGAGTATGTAGAAGTACATTGAACAATTGTGATCAATGCATCATTTTACTAGTCTTTATGATGATAAACTTGAAGCATTATGATATATTGTGTTTTTAATGGATTTTAGGCTTTTTAGCTCTGGTTTCGTATTCATTTTATGTAGATTCACTTGCATTTAGGCATGTATATGTTTCATTTGCATATTATTTCATGTTTCATGTGTTGAGGGCGAATCAATTCAAAAGAGAGATCAATTGGATGCAAAAGAGCCAAAAATGAGACTTAATAGGGATAAAAAAAAACAAGCCTTAAAGATCAAGCGATTTTGGGGATATTACAGTGGAATTTCATCATGGAGTCTTAAAGAATATTGTAGCCATGCATTCAAGCTTTTGAAAAACCCAAAAATCATCTTGAACGCCCTAGAAAATTGCAAAATATGAACCGGAAAAGTTATGATCTACTAGATGAGAAGTTCCAAACCATCCACCCCAAATATGCATCTTTTTGAACCAGCTTCAATTGCGAATTAGGAGAAGAATCCTTAATAAAAGTTGTAGCCCTTTGAGTCATCTTTCCAAAGAGTTATCGCTTGACAGCATAGCTTTAAATATGAGAGAGTTATGGACCCAGAATCTCATACCGGTTTAATGGACCAGTTTGTCCAAACCGCACGAAATGAATATAGGAAAAAAGTCAACATTTTCAATACTTTTTCAAGTCTTGACTCATTCCCAATTGGGATAACCCAAGTGTTTTGGATTAACCCAATGCATTTTTAGGACACTATATAAGCTTTTTAAACTTAGTTTTAGAGCATTTCTATCTCTTAAAATTTGATTTTCTTAAGAACTCTTTGTAATCCTTTTGAATCTTATGCTTCTTTGAGTTTGATTTCTTGTTTTATTGCTTTTAATCTTATCAAATCTTCTTCTAATCATGATTCAAATCTTCTTGGATTTTATGTTTTCTCAATGATTAGTGAGTAGTTTCTTAATAAGCAAATGATTAGGTAGGTTAGGTTGATATAGTGACAGAATATGATGTTAAGGATTTAGATTTCATAAATCTTCTTGTTGTAGATGTTCTTAATGCTATATTTGAATTTATCAATTGAATATAGATTATAGGAAAATTATTGTCCAAAAAGTGTTCGATGAAATTCCTGAACCAATCGTTGTGTGCAAAATGAGGCATAACCAAGAGATTTATGCTAGTTAGTTTAGTGGTTTATCATAAATTAGAACTTAATGCTTCATAATTATGTGATTATCCAAGATTGTTTTATTGTATGATTAGGGAAATGATTAGTGCCATGAGAATGAATTAGTCTATCTATGAGAATCTAAGACCAATGATTAGCTTAATAATTAGCATTAAACATCACCGAATATCACTTAATCGTCCAAATCAATAACCTCTACCATTTTCTTAGCCATTTTATCATTGAATTTAAGTTTACCTTTTAGTTGACTTTTGTTAATCCTGTTGACGTTTGTTTGACTTTGTTTGATTTTGCATAATTAAATGTTATGAATGCTAAATCTTATAGCTTAGACTAAATATGATTATAATAGGACTAGTGTGTTGATATTTCCTTAATTGGATTGATCCTTAAGTGCTATAATGATGTGAGTAGCCTTAAGGCATTTGCTAGATATAGGATTAGCAAATTCTTGTTAATCAAATTGGTGTCATTGCCATTTCAGGATCTCGATGGAAATGGATTACAATGATTGACAACATGACGACACATTTGAAGAGAACATTCAAGATGAGAAATATGAGGATCCACCATTTGATGAGAAAGTGCTTACCCTAGAACAAAAAGTGAAATTGACTTTTCATGAAAAAGAAAATCTAACAATGGCAAGGAGTGATCTAGCTGTTAAGATTCGATTGAATCTTATCTCACAACGAGCAGAATTTGAGGGTAGAGAGCTCACGTTTGGAGAGTTAATAGTAGTTGTTAGCCTCAAAAAGGTAATAGATTGGGTTTCACCATGCCAACTAAAAGGTACATATGAGTTAAACTCTGAATTTGATGTTAATGAAAATTGCTACATGCCTAGCAGTGAAGATGTAAGTTCTAGTTTGAATACACATATGCTTCTTGATAATTACTATGAATTGATACGTGTTTCTCAAAAGCTAGCTACTTCGAGGTTTGATAAACCTTACTAGAAATTATGATGGAGTATGTTATGACATTCATGATCTCAAAATTACAGTTTTCAATGCATGAGGAGTTTAATTCACTTCTTAAACAATCTTGTCTAGGAGATGTTCTTGACATAGATAATATCTTGAATGACTTATATACTCCTAAGGATGAGATGGATTTTAGAAGTGATAATTATGTGTTCTACATGATTAATGGAGATGAGGTTGACTACTTTGTGTTGAATTCGTTTAAACCTGAAGTTGATTTTATTTTTCCATCTAATGCATTTGCACCTCGTGAGCATCTAGTAATAAAAGAAAAACCCATGACACATGCCACTTTTATCGTACATTTCTTTGCCCGGATTTGTGTCCTTTTGTTATGGGAAACATTGTATTTCTTTATGTGCATTGTCTATTGCAGTATTAGGAGAAGGACTAAAGGTGCACCGGCTCAACCTTTCGATTCTTATGGTTAGCAAGTTGTGTCTCGTAGTCAAGCTTAGAGAATTTTAAAAATCTCACTTTAGAGGGAATCTCATGTTATCTTTTTTGTACATATCTTTTGATTTACTTTCTCTTCATGTTTTAAATAATGTTTTGGGTGTTTTGACTTTGGACCATGTTTTGGTGATTGATTATACGCATGAATTGGCTACTTCGGCGTGGATGAATGATTTGGTTTCAACAACTCGGATCAATATTGAGGTACACCTTACACCTTTGTACATATTCACATATTAGTTCTTTTTTTTTGCATTATGTTAGTTTGTTTTCTCTCCTAAACTTTCCTTTGAATCTTTATTACACAAGTGATTGTATAATTAAGGTTTGGGGGAGGGTTTAGGAAGCATCTAACCATGTTTTGTTCTCTTGTTTCAAATTTTGCATATAAAGCATAGAAAATCATGAAAATTTTGAAAATTTTTCGAAAATCATGAAAATTTTGATTTTTTTTTAAATCGCACTACAGGAATATCTCGTATCTGTGACGGCCGAAAAACGATACCTATTGCTATTGCAGTGTATTTAGAAACGCTGTATCAACGCCCGCGACAGTAGGTATTTGACTTATTGTAGCGCTTTTTTTGTTTTGCTACGGTATGTCTTTCAAATACAACGTTTTTATTAATGCAATAAGATCTTTTACCATAGCGCTTTATTAATGTTATTTTAGATTTATTTTTCTGTTATTAATCGTAGTTATATTGTAGCATTTTTTTGTTTGTTATAAATTTATTTGTAATCTTTTACACCATAAATTGATTATACAAAATTTTCTACAGAAATTTATACAAAAATTTATATTAAACAACTAAGTATAATCTTTATTCATTACAATCACAACAAGTTTGAACATAAACCACAAATACTAATATCACACATACATTACAAGTTTGAAATCCACAAGTACTCACATGTAAATTAGATTGTCATTTGGCCAAGCTATTGTACTACCCAAAGCATCAGCAATGACTTTAATTTCAGAATTTGGTCTCCAAACAGCAGCATCTTCAACTAAAGGAGTAATGACCCATACCTTGCTTGCATTGCAACCCAAGCGAAGAAAATGAACTTTTTATTTTGGATTTGTTGAAAAAAATTTGAGTTTGAGCAACTTTGATTCCATTTCCTTCTATATCTAAGAGGTAGCATTTATTCTTCTGTTTTTTGTTGCTAGAGCTTGTACTTGCACTCTGCATATAAATTCATGAAATACCAGTAATCATTTTCAATTTTATGACATTAATCAGTTACTTACAGTTGGTGATCTAGATTTTGACATTGTTTCATCCTTTCTTGCTTCTTTATTATCCATTATAATCTTATGGATAGGCCATGCAATATTCTTGCCAATTGCTTCACCAATCAGGAACTTTTCTTCATTTGGTCTCCATAGATATTCATCTTCAATATGTACCTTTAGTACCTTGACAATAGCAGCATTCAGACGTAAAGGTATGCTGTCTACAAATTCTTCTGGATCAGTTGACACAAGACAACCCTCAGCAACAATGACATTTTCCTTGTTCCAAGCATAGATGTGAATCTTCTCATCTTCTTTATTTGTAGCCTATTGATAGATGTAAATAAGTAAAATATTAATCCTAAACAAACATAAATATCAAGATTTAAAAGCTTACAGATGCACCAGCAGTCTTATTATTAGATGAGGATTCCATTTCATTTATGATAAGCTTATCAAGCTGCCATGCAATTTTCAGTCCAATAGCTTGGCTAAGTTTGACAGCAGATGAAGAAGGCCTCCATAGAGATGCTGTTTCATTTATGACAGAGGTAACAATAACAGCTCATGCATTAGGACCTAATGGAATGCGACCAATCTTGTAACTTGGTTAATCTCAGCATAATTTTCCTTCTCCAATGACTACATCCTCATCTTGTTCACACCAATCTAAAATCTGACACTACATTCTCCAAACCACGAACTACATTCTCCAAACCACGAACTATATTATGCAACTCTAGTTGTTTGTCTTCAAGCTTCTTTACATGCGAGTCCCTTGCCTGCACAAATGCTATCTTCGTAGCAGTTATCCCTCTGCCCATTCCTCTTATTCTTCCTAGTTTGTCTTTTCCTAAGACTTGAGCCACAACATCTTCTTTAACATTCATACTAGCAGTTGATTCCATTTCACTATCTATTGATTTGATCCTTTCCTGGTTCCATATAATTTAACAGTAAGAGAAGCTATAAGAGATTGAAGATTTTGGAATTCTTACAATTGTTTCTTGAAACTCTGGCTTCACAGGTCTTCCATCTGAATGTGTGTGTCCTGTTATCTAAACCTTACTCCTAGTGATCTTTGTGGGATCTGAACTCTTTTTCTTCTACAATAACATAATATAATTGTTATATATCAATCAACATAAGTAAAATAAAGAGAATACTACCATTTCATGAGCTAAGCGAACCATTCCTTTGCGGCTAGTTGTGTGGGGAATTTGAGATCTCCGTAATTCCCTGTATTTGTCACTTTGGACTTTCAAAGTAAAGAAACAAAAAACAGTAATGAGAAACTATAATTTGAAATATTAACAAAAAGTAATGAAAACCTTGAACTCGTTGTCTTTCTTCTTCTTCACCCAATTCATCCAAGCTGACACAGATGAAACATTGCTTGGTTTTAAGCTAATAAGCTTTTCTTTGTTCTGTATACTTACAGCTCTCACAGATTGAATAACCCTTGATTTTGAAGACCTCCATATACATCCCATTTACTTCAACACACTATCTTTTAGACATTGTTCAGTTAAATTGAACCTCGCCTGTAAAAGATTACCAAGTTAACAGATTATAACACTAATTCAATATATTCATAAATTACCTGAATTTTCTCCCACATTGTCTCTTTTGTCTGATCATCAAGGCACCTCCAATCATCAAGAAGTACAGGTACATGCTCCCTAACAAGAGGACTTAGGAATGAAGAAAGTGTTACTGATCCATCCCCAACATGTTCACCCATAGAAATGAAATCAAATTCAACTTTATCCTCATGATTTTTAGCAACTATACTCATCCCTGTGCGTCCTCTTCGTCTCTTTATACCTGTTTGTGACTGCTCATATTGACCAACATTGTTAGAAAACTTTTATGTACCAGATGTAGGCATATATGCTCTTGTTTCTTCCCTTTCTTCATCATTATTAGTCTTCTTTACTCTTTCTTCTTCCATTTCTTCATCATTGTTAGTCTTCTCTACTCTTGCTTCTTCTCTTTCTTCATGATTGTTAGTCTTCTCAACCCTTGCTTCTTCTATCTCTTGGTCATTCATGTTGTCTTGTTCTAATTCTTCATCTTCTAAAACCAGCTCTTCATCAGTTGCTTTCTGCGTCTATGTTTAGACTGAAGTGACTCAGCACTTGCTTTTTGACCTTTTTGACGTTTACTGCGACGTGTAGGTACATTAGGCTTCTTCATATTAGCTAAACTAATTCAAAGCAATCAAAATATAATTAGTAAATTATCTATTAACTGTTAACTATTATTTACATATCATAAGTACTAAATTCTATACTAATCCTAAGAAACTTATTCAGCTACTAGGACCCCTTCACAATCCTCCCTAACACAAAAACTGTTATCATCAGAAGGTTCATCTCCAAATCTTCATTCTCTTGGATTGGTAATGGTACATCAGTAAACTCTTCTTCTGTCTCTAACTCATGGTACTCTCTTGGTGGAGCCCTCATAACAACACACCAAGGTGAATCATCGTCTTTTCTCGAGTAAAACACTTGTTTTGCTTGAGAAGGCATAATTTATGGATCTTGGAGAAATGATGTTTGGTTTAAACTGAAATTCAGTAAAGTAAAACCATCTTCCTCCTTCAGACCGTTCCCTTTGTTTGCCCACTTACACTTGAATAATGGAATATGGAACATGTGGTAGTCAAGTAGTATTATCTCTTGAATTACTCCAAAGAATGAAACTACATCTGCCACATGGTTAGTGTCTCTTGCACTTGATCTACACATTGTAAAATCTTCATATACTACTCCACTGTTCTGAGTCTTTCTTTTTAAGTCTTCAGTGTGACATCGATGTCCATTGATTATAAAACCCTTTATAGGTTTGAGCATTGTGTCTTGGACCAAATGCTAGCCATCTCAACTTTTGAGAATTTTCCTTTGAGTTAGTTGGGATCTGATGAAAACAAAAGTAGATAATATCAATTCTTAAATTACAGCCTAATTGAGAAGTGGATGTACAAACCTGTGTTTTTAACCACTGTGCAATTTTTTCTCCATGTAACTTCCATAATAAGGTTTGATTTCTCCTGCAACGAATATCCTTCTCTTGCAAATTTTCAAGGTGCATATGGATTACCATAAAAGATAAATTGAGATGTATTATTGATTAACATAAAATTTAATTTTAAGTAATTAAAAGAAAGAACTTAATAAACATATGGACTTATTATTTCCATGTTCATTAACACATATCCGTGAGCAATGTCAAGCTCTTTATCAGATACTATAATTTCTTTATGTTAATTGGACGACCTTTAAGTATATGCTCATCTAAATCAACATCTTCATTACGATTGGCAGACTCTACAACTGGTACATATGTTTGTAGAAACTCCAAGCAGAAAGCAACACATTCAGATGCCAAATATCCTTCTGCCATACAAGCTTCTGGCCTAGCATAGTTCTTAACATATGACTTAAGTGTTTTCATGTACCTGAGTGTAAATCATGTAACAATTTAGTTAACTATATCAAATCAGAAACACAAAAATAAATTTTAATATACTTCTCAAATGGATACATCCATCTAAAATGGACTGGTCCACCCAAATGAGTTTCTCTTGCTAAATGTATCGGGAGATGAAAAATTATATCAAACAAAGATGGAGGAAAAAACCTTTCCATTTGGCACATTGTCTGAACTAACTCAGATTCCATTGTTATAACCTTCTCAGGGTCAACTACACGCTAACATAGTTTACTGAAGAAGTTTCATAACCTACTAACTGCAGTCCTTGGTCCTATTTTAAGCAAACCTCTCAATGCAACTGGTAGTACGTTCTGTAGAAGAACATGGTGAACATGAGACTTCAACCCACCAATCCGAGGAGGATTAAGTGAGACACAGTTGGCTATGTTAGCACAGTAGCCATTTGGTCCTCTGAATTCAAATAACCTCTTGCAAAATATAACCTTCTCATTCTTGGACAACCAACAAGAAGCAGGAGGTAAGAACATTTTCTTTCCACGTTGCTCAATGTGCAGTTTTGTTCTAATCGCTATATCTGCCAAATCTTGCCTTGCTTTCAAACCATCTTTGGATTTAGCATATTGCATCAAGATGGAGAGAATGGCATCAGACACATTCTTCTCCACATGCATTACGTCAAGGTTGTGGCGCACCAGCATATCCTAAATCAATAAAAGTCAACTTACAAGTCAAATAATACGGTAACATATTTAGTAATGAAATACAATATTCTAAAAAGTAAAATAAAATTGTTTTCTAACCTTCCAGTATGGTAAATCAAATAGAATAGACCTCTTCTTCCACCTCCATTGGTCACTGTCTTCTTCATAATCTTCTTCAATCAAACATGATCTTTTCCTTTTGCTTTTATTCCCCAAAGGTTTCCCAAAATCATTATTAAAATTCATAAGGACTTCATATATCTCAGCTCTAGTTTCAATTCTATTAGTTGTACTTAACTCAACTGTGTTATCAAACCACTCTCTTTTACTTCGATAAGGGTGACCAGGCCTGAGACGTTTCCCATTGCCCATATACACATGCTTTCGACTAAAATTCAACCACCTAAAAGGAGTATCTTTCCCATATACAATACATGCTTTTTTGCCTTTTACTTTACAACCAACTAAGGTCCCCAATCCTGGATAGTCACTGATACTCCATAGTAATATAGCTTTAAGTGTGAAATTCTCTTGAGACAATGAATCAAATACCTTGATACCTTCATTCCATAAATCATTCAGATCATTAATCAAAGGAGCCAGATAAACATCAATGTTGTTACCTGGTGTAGTAGGACCAGGAATCAAAAGAGAACATTATGTTATCTGACTTCATACACAATGTTGGAGGCATATTATAGATCACTAGTAAAATTGGCCATGTACTATGGTTTGTGTTTTTCAAAGAAAATGGATTCATACGAACTGTGCAAATACCAAGTCGCAGGTTTCTTGGATCAGCTGTGAATTATGGCTATTTAGCATTGACCTGTGCCCAAGTTAGTGAGCCCACTAGGTGACGCATTGTTTCATCAGTTGAACCATTACTTAAATGCCATTGCAAATTCTTAGACATTTCCTTTGACCTAAACATTCTCTTGAATCTTTCTTTTATAGGGAAGTACTTGAGTACTTTTGTTGGAATCCCATTCTTTGTTTCTCCTGAATGTTTATCAAGTTCCCATCTTGAAGTACCACATCTAGGGCAGCTACTCATCTCCTCATACTGCTTCCAGTAAAAAATAAAATCATTCTTACAAGCGTGAATCACATCATACCCAAAACCAAAGACCTTCAAGAATTTTTTAATCTCAGATGATGAACTTGGAAGCACATTTCTTTCAGGAAACATTTCATGAACCATACTCAAAATATGATCAAAATAATTCTCTAAAACCCCACTCTTAAACTTAATCCGGTATAGTCCCATAATTGCTGAAACTTTGTGGTAATTTGGACAACCTGAATATAATGGAGTTTCTGCATCCTCTAACTTCTTTTTAAACAGAGATTCTTCTTCACTTTGAACAATTTCAGGTTGTTCTTTCTTTGAGGACTGTTGATTATCTTCATTGATTATCCTCATTGTCAAAGAATGCACTTCTAAAGACCTCATACGCTTCATTGTCTTCATTTTCTAAGATTGTCTTCTCAGTCCACGTCTCTCCATGAATACTCCAAACATCATTTCTCTTGTATTTATGATCCATATCTCTAATGACTAAGTGATCCAAAACTGTGTTTCTGTCTTGATGGCACAAATTACGACAGTCGATACAGGGACAAAAAATCTGTTGAGGATTATCCAACCTCTTCGCTGATTCATTTACAAAATTTCTAGCACCTTCCTCATACTCAATGCTTGCCCTGTAAATTCGTAGTTAAACTAACCCAATCAATTGAATCATAAAAGAAATCGAGATAATCAGGAAACGTAAATCAATTGAAATACATTTACATACCTCGGAAGCCAGACCCAGAATTTGCTCATTTTACAACCGTTCAATCAGAAAAAGGAATAGAGATAATCAGAGAAATGAGGCAACGAAAAATCGATAACACTAAATAGAATGAAAACCCTAAGAATTGAGCACTAAATTGAAGTGATACACTAAATATTGAACCCTAAACTGATGAGGAATTGAGAACCGAAATGGACCTAACCTTTGCTAAACAGGAAGTGAAACAAGACGAGATTTTCTGCGATTGGAAGAGGAAAAAGAAGCAATAAGATTAAGAGAGAATAATGAAAAGTTGAAGCTCAGATTGAAGAAAAAAGAGGGAGTGAAATTGCGAGGGAGACGAAAAAGAAGATGAAAAAGTAAAAAATTTACTAATTGTTAAGCGGGAAAATAAAATATATTTTCCGCTCATAGATCACATAGTGTTTCTAGTTTTTAAGTGCTATGTAATGTTTCGTTTTCATTAAGTGGAATTTTTCGTAGCGGTTACGAAAACAAAAATGCTATTAAACATTTTTCTACAGCACTTATATCATAAACGCTATAGAGGACTTCTATTAATGCCTCAATTTCCTGTAGTGTTGTTTTCTAAAAAAGTGTTCATTTAGTTGCATTAGTCGTACTAGGATTGTATTTAGTATTGTCAGGTCTGATTGCTTTTCCATGGGAACTAGGATGATCTCTACCTTGTAAATAAGTGACTTTATTAACTGATGTAGTTGCCCTAGTTATTAGTTGTCCAATGCATCTAAGTCAAATCTCAACTAAGCCTGAACCTTGCTTGGAATGTGAAATTGCATGATCTTTAATTTTTTGAAGCATGTCGTGATCTGAAGTTTATCTATATCTATTAGAAACTGAATTTGATTTTTAATTATGTTTATGCATTGGATTTGAACTAATGGATATGATATACATACTTGAACTATCTTCCACCATTTTTTCCACTCTTGTTAGTCCAAGTAGATTCCCCGCCTTAAACTAACTTTCTTTCAATCCAATTCAGGAAAATGATATATTGTGTTTTTAATGGATTATCTATATCTATTAGATCTCTACATTCTTTTTCATTCTCTTATCGTTTCTTGCGCTATGTGATATATTGTGTTTTTAATGGATTTTAGCTATGGTTATATTCATTTTAGGTAGATTCACTTGCATTTAGGCATGTATAGATTGCATTTTCATATAACTTCATGTTTCATGTGTTGAGGGTGAATCAATTCAAAAGAGACTACCAATTGGATGCAAAAGAGCCAAAAATGGGACTTAATAGGGATAAAAACAACAACCCTTAAAGATCAAGCAATTTTGGGGATATTAAAATGGAATTTCATCATGGAGTCTTGAAGAATACTGTAGCCATGAAGTCAAGCCTTCGAACAAGCCAAAAATAATCTTGAACGTTCTAGAGAATTGCAAGATATGAACCAGCAAAGTTATGATCCACTAGATCCGAAACTCCAAACCATCCACCCCAAAGATGCATCTTTTGAACCAGCTTCCATTGCCAATTGGGAGAAGACTCCTTTATCAAAGTTGTAGCCATTTAGATTTCCATAGAGCTATCGCATAACACCATAGCTTCAAAGATGAGAGAGTTATGGATCCAGAAGCTCATGCCGGTTTAATGGACCGATCTGTCCAAACCGGACGAAACGAATATGTTTTCCATAGACTGATACCAGATTAGTGTACGGGTCAGGCCAAACCAGTGAGGCAAAAAATCGACATTTTCAACACTTTTGAAGTCTTGACCCATTTCCGATTGGGGGGTTAACCTAAGTATTTTGGGTTAACTAAATGCCATTTTTAGGAGACGATATAAGATTTTTAAACCTAATTTCAGAGCATGATCTATCTTTTCAACTTTGATTTTCTTTAGAAATCTTTGTAATCTTTTTATATCTTATGCTTATTTGAATTTAATTTCTTATTTGATTACTTTTAATCTTATCAAATCTTCTTCTAATCATGATTCAACACAAATCTAATCTTGGATTTTGTATTTTCTCAATTTAGGGAGTAGTTCCTTAATAAGAAAATCGTTAGATAGATTAGGTTGATTAAGTGATGAAATATGATTTTAGGATTTAGATTTCATTAATCTTCATGCAGTAGATGTTTTTAATGCTAGATTTAACTTGATCAATTGAATCTATATCATAGGAAAGTTATTGTCTGAAAGGTGTTCGATGAAATTCCTGAACTAATCGTTGTGTGCTAAATGAGGCCTAACCAAGATATTTGTGTTAGTTTAGTGGTTTATCATAGATTAGAACTTAATGTTTCATAATTATGTGATTATCCAAGAGATTTTCTTAATTGCATGATTAGGGAAAGGATTAGTGCCATGAGAGTGGATTAATCTAATTATGGGAATCTTAGACCAATGATTAGCTTAATAGTTAGCATTAAAAATCATAGGATATTGATGACTATGAATTTTCAAGGTTTTTACTTATCAATTAGCATCAATTCCGAGGTCTAAAAGCTTGCATACATCACATTTATGGTTGATTTCATTAAGTTTAGTGTTTTTAGGACTTTTGCATATGCCCGCATTTTGGAGGTTTTTCAGGACTTTCAGGTGTTTTTGGGAAGGATTTGAGAAATTTCAGAAAAACAGCACTTGACATTGAATGGACTTAGCACTCAGCACTCAACATTGGAATGGACTGAACTTACCTCTAAGCACCTGCATGATCGATCCCAACTCAATGCAGGATCGATCCTAGGCAATCTGGCAATGAAACGAGATCGATCCCACTCAACACCTTCGGGATGGATCTCAACTCAATGCAGATCGATCCAAACAACACTCCAGATTGATCCCGCAACGAAACCAGATCGATCTCAGGTAGTTCGACAACAAAACAGGATCGATCCCCCTTTCACTCTTTCAGCATTCCTGATGAAATCTCAAACGAAGCTAAGGAAGTGCACAAAGATAAAGTTGGACTAAGAAGAGAACACACGAGATTAATCTCAGCTATATTGGGATCGATCTCAGGCACTCAACGCCAGGATCGATCCCAATCTCAGACAAATTTTGGACGCAACGAAGCTGGATTGATACCNGACAAATTTTGGACGCAACGAAGCTGGATTGATACCAAGAAAGCACCCTTTAGTCTGATCGATTGTGCACTCAACCACTCAAAGGCAAACACGCTCCAACCCGACCAACTCGAATCTGGATACCACCTGAAGC
>OVBE01010477.1:0-14979 GCA_900406425.1 Iberis pinnata
TAAATTCGTAATATCTTGAGTTTGGATTGATCAACTAAACTTAGGTTGAGTATAATTTGTTTCTTGAGGTGTGAAATTGCAGGTTGATTTTATAACAGACGTGGTATCCAATTTATGATGACGTCTTCAAACTTATTCTTCCAATAGGTATAGTCACGAATCTAATTAGTGATCAAAAAATTATGTTGTATAGATTTAAGTATGTTCACCAATTGCTGACAATCTCCTTCAAAAACTACTTTCCTAAAACCTGTAATCCATGCATGTTGCATTGCCATGATGAGTGACTGTGATTCTGCTTCCAAACCCGTTTGTACTTTATTACTTTTCACATATGCCGATATAATATGTTCCCCCATCTCATTTCGGAATATCCAACCTGATTTAGCTTATGTTATAGGGTTTATGAAGGATGCATTATAGTTACATTTAATGTAACCAGATGGCGGACGCGTCCATTCTGAGATAGTTCTGACTAATTGTTCTGGTGACTTCAAAGGATTATTGATTCTCCAATTTCCTACCTCACAAATTGATCTTTGCACAATATCTTCCCACTCGTCCTTCTTATTTTGGAATATAATCTTGTTCCGCCGTTTCCATATATTCCATAATAACCAGAATTGAAGATTATCATCAGGTCTCCCTGTTGAAGATGTGAAGGTTGCTGAGAATAGCTCGTCAATTTTGGTTATGAAAGTTGTATCTTCATCTAAAAGGTTGACATTAGGGATTGGGTTTGATGACCATATATGGGATATATATGGACATGTGAAAGACAGATGCCCCAAAGTTTCATCGTTGCCACAAGCTGGACAGGCCGCATCTGGGATTAGATGACGACGTTGGAGTTCACTTTTTGTTGCCAAAATGTTTGTAACCGATCGCCATAGAAAGTGCTTAATCTGAGGTAGAATGTTCAGTTTCCAGATCTTGGACTCTTGACGGTTGAACATTACGCTCATTGTCTTGCATTACTAGATTATGGTATCGTGCAACTCGGTAGCCTAACCGTACCGTATAGCTTCCATCCTTTGTATATGCCCAAACGAGTAGATCCTTTGTTTTAATGAAAGGAAGCTTTATTTGGGATATCAGTGTTGCATCGTCCGCAGTAATCCATTCATTTAGTTTGTTAACATCCCATGAATTTGGCTCCACAATTAAACTTGAGACTCTTGTATCCGGCTGAAAGTTCGAATCCTTTAGACGTGGTGCTCGAGGTGGGTATGTTGGGAGCCATTTATCATTCCATAAGTGTATTGAGTTGCCATCTCCAATCACAAAATTGCAGCCGGAATTAATAATATCTTGTCCAAATAGTAATGAACGCCAACCATAAGAAGGTTTTGTACCAAGTTGCGCATTGTGTATATTTCCAGTTCGAAAATATCGCCCTTTAAGTAACCTTGCTAATAAACTATTTGGTTGCTGTTTAATTCTCCAAATTTGTTTAGCTAGCAATGCCTTATTAAATAACTCAATGTCACGAAAACCTAAACCCCCTTCATATTTAGGAACTGATAANACCCCCTTCATGTTTAGGAACTGATAACTTGTCCCAGCTTAACCAGTGCAAAGAGCGTGTCGAATTCGCCGTGCTAGGTTTCGAGCCATAAGCTTGACAATGTCATCGATAATTCCTTTTGGTAGTTTAAAACAACCCATGGTATAAATTGGCATAGAGAAAGCTATAGATTTCAGTAGGATTTCACGACCACTTAATGATAAGAACTTTTTGGACCATCCTGCTGTACGTTGTTGTATCTTGTCGACAATGTACCTAAAAAGTTCAATTTTCTTCGCTCCTATTATTTCAAGTAGGCCCAGGTATTTCCCCGTACCACCATCATTATAGATTTGTAGCAAGTGTCGAATTCTTGTTTTTTGTGTGGGTGTAACCCTTGATCCAAAAGTAATTTTCGACTTTGAATAGTTTATAAGTTGTCCCGAAGCCCACTCATACTTAGTGAATATATTCTGTAGAACTCTTGCTGATCGAACATTAGCATTGCAGAAGAATAAAGAGTCATCAGCAAGAAAATAGATGAGTAACCGATGGACTATGATTACTGATCTCTATACCACGAAGTTTTCTTTCTTGCGTTGCAGATTTAATCATATGACTTAATACTTCCGTGCATAGGATGAAGATGTATGGTGATAGTGGATCACCTTGCCGTAATCCTTGACCCGGTGTTATTAAACCGTACGGCATACCATTTATCAGAGTAGAAAAGGTGACTGTCCGAACACAATCATTATCCATCGAACCCATTGTGGTGCAAAATTCATCTGTTGCATTGTTCGTTCTAAGAAATCTCATTCTAACCGATCATAAGCATTGGAGATATCTGTTTTAATTGCTATATAGCTTCTTGACACTCTTATGCGTACCTTTAAAGAATGTAGTAATTCGTGTGCTATCAACACATTGTCCGTGATCATTCTCTGAGGGACAAAAGCGGCTTGTTCTTCACTAATCAGCTGAGGAAGATGTGTCTTCAGACGATTAACAAGGATCTTCGATAAGATTATATAATTGACGTTACATAAAGCAATAGGTCGAAATTCCTCCATTCGGACTGGGTTATCGTTTTTGGTATTAAACAGATATTAGTATGATTGAGGTTAGCATCTAATATTCCATGTTCAAAAAAGTTGCGTATCTCAGTGTATACATTCTCCTTTATCAGTTCCCAGTGTCTGTGATAAAAGTTTGCTGGAAAACCATCTGGTCCCAGAGCCTTTGATGAGCCTATACTGAAAACCGCTGTATCAATTTCTTCAGTGCTAATTTTCCTAGTAAGATCCTCATTCATGATCGATGTCACACGCCCTGGAAAGTTGTTTAAAATTTCGTTTAAACTGGAAGTATCCAATTTACTCGTAAATAAACCCGTGAAATACTGTGATGCCACATTAGCCATTTCATTAAAGTTTGTTTGACGATTTCCATTTGTGTCCGTGAGAGCATAAATTTTGTTGATCGCCTTTCGCTGTTGACATGAATGAAAGAAATTCTTTGTGTTCCTATCTCCATTCCTTAGCTAGTTGTTTCTGCTTTTGAGTCTCCAAAATTCTTCTTCCCTAAGGTAAGCTTCATTTAAAAGTTTCCGGTAATTCTGGATAACAGTTGTAGATAGTCCCCTTTTTATTGCAGCTGATAGTTGATGTCTATATCTTTTGATCTCTTCACTAGCATTAAGCCTATGTCGTTTTTTCCAGCGTGTTAACTCTGTCCGACAAGAGCCTAGTCGGGAGTGAAGTGAAGTGTATGGCATGACATTCCATCCATCTGAAATAGCATCTTTGAAATCGTCCCTTGTATGATAACGATCATCATACTTAAAATTTTTGTAAGATGGTGGCGTATCTAGTAGAATTTTTGTAAAAACCGGTCTATGATTGGAGACACCCACTTCTAAAAATTCCGTAATTGATGCCGGGAATTGTTGCAACCAATGTGTATTGACAAGTGTGCGATCTAAACAACATTGAACATCAGAGTTGTATCTTATACCAAACCAAGAAAATCGGTCGCCTATGTGATCTAAATCCTTGAAATCACATCTATGTAGCATGTGTCGAAAAGCCTGAAATGATTGTTGTGGGCGTTGACGACCACCTATCTTTTTAGAAGTATCTTTTAGTTCATTGAAGTCACCAATACACATCCATGAAGTGTTACGGTTTTGAGCTATATGTTCAAGTTGGGTCCAAATTGCTTGGCGGTATTTAACTTGTGGGTGACCATATACACATGTCAAATAGAAAGAAAAACCATTCATATTGACATTAACATCCATTACATTCGAACTTAGACTAAGAACTGATATAGAAATTGAAGACTTCCACATAATTACTAACCCACCACTTCTACCCAAAGGAGAAACTATCTTAGAAGAAAGATAACCTAACTTTGAAGCCACTTGATTCACATAACCATCTTGTTGCTTTGTTTCCATGAGGAAAATGAAATCTAGAGCCAACCTTCTTGTTAGCTCCTCTAGATGTCGAACTACCAGGTCATTTCCCAAACCTCGGCAGTTCCAAGCTAGTGTCCTCATTTTTCTTGTGGTGGTATCGGGCCCACCGCGCCTCCGATTTCTTCAGTATTAGTCTCGTCCATAGCTTGAGTTTCAGCAACACGTGCCGGGCTTGAACCGCTTGGTCCGGATTCATCCTCATGTTTGCGTTTCTTGGTAAGTATCACGTCTTGGTAATGAGTAAGGTCGCCCAGTTCTTCGATCATTGCCACCGGCTCATTAGGTTACGGCACATACAATTCATCATCGTCAAGCTCACGAATTCTTAAGCCTCTGTTTTCTTCTGGTTGAACGAAACCATTACATTGCGAATCAATATCATCATCGTCTTGATCATCAGGATGATCATCATTGTTGCCATTTGGTAATAGGCAGCCACCTGTGTCATGGGTAAGGAGCCCACAAACGCTTCAAAACCCACGTAATCGTTCATATTTAAAAAGCAACAACGTGTTTACACCTGGGTAAAACTAAAATTTTGCTGAAACCGCAACGGACGATCGACATGCCAATTGATCTTCACCCGGACATAGTCAATTCGCGTTTCGAAATGTTGGTTGAATTCCGTTTTCATGACCGGTCCTAGTGCATCAGCAATGTGGTCCACTACCTCTTGACTTGAGTATTGCATCGGAATACCTCGGATTTGAATCCAAAAAGGAATGTGATTGATTTTGATATCATCTTCTCCTGGTAACCATCGTTGGATGACAAGCATTCGGTCTGAGAAATCCCAAGGACCGCGTCGGAGAACCATCTCCAATGCTTCGGCCGATGAGAATACAAACTGGAAACGTTGGCCCGGAAGAACTCGACCGCGAATGACTCCGATTTGTCCCCAACTCCTCGGTAAATTAACGATGATTGAGCGGACACTTTGTTTCCTAGGCATAAGTGGGCGTCCAATGAGACTGTGTTGGTTGTCGAAGACTGCTTGACTTACAATATCCATAGGTAAGAGGATCGGCGGGTCATTAAAGCCGAGATCAAGTTGTTGTAGCCCTTGAGCCATATTTTCGGCCATGGTTATGTCTTTTGTTCGAGATAGCAGGGAAAGGGAAGAAGAAGATGTTAATTGCGGTGTAGTGTGAATAAGGAATGTCCGATCACAATTAAGTGATCGTGGGTTAAGTATGGTAACCGCAATATTGCGGTTTTCATTGATTTTGGAAAATAAAGGCAACTGTCGTCGACAATGATGATTATCGGTGTGTCTCATCAAAACGGATGGATTATGAATCCACATATTTCGGAATTGAATGAAAAATCCACGCCTCCAAGGCGCGTAAATCATGGAAGTTGAAGATTTAAAAAATCGCTTTGATTATCGCAGAGAGAGAAGAGAGAGAATTAAAATCATCTAGATTTATTCTTAACTTCAATTTCTCTTTATAGTTTCAAAAGATTTGGCAATTCTGAAAGAGATCGAAAAGGTACTTTCGTGGGTGATTTAGACTTTATGAAAGATTAGAAACAAATTAACAATCAAGGTATCAACTTTGAACATATGGAAAGTGTACAGAAAGTGATGGAAGATTCAAATATATGGTTCTAAGCCAATGTATTGAGAATGAGGATTGCTGTCTCGGGATGATTTCAAAGGCTTAGGTTCATTTGAAGGGTATGTCCGCTTTGAGGCAGACTCAAATGTAATGTTGGTTAGGCTTAGTCTAAGAAATCTCAAGTAGGTGGCGCTTCACTGATAATTCACGATGCATCATGCATAACTCTCTTACATAGTCGGCGATCATTTAGTGACGTTAGCTCATTCATAGAGGCTCAGTTTCATAGTCTTCTATGGGTTATCGAGAGTACACAGAGTCATAAGTTCACTAGTGTGATCTTTGCAATGGATTTCACATAATTTGTTGGCATAATTGTTTCACCAAAATCGTGGTTAGCTTTCACGACTTACTCATGGAACTATTGGATGCACTTAATGGTGTGGTTAATTGGATCATTTGTTTCGTATGTGCTTCAACGAATCAACCTACATTAAAGTTGGGTGGAAGTATGGCTAAAGAGTTAAGGTTACAATCATATGTTGCAAAAGAGGCCCCTCGATGGCTTGCCTATCTCTTGGAACAGGATGTCTCTTGAGGACTAAAACTGTTATGTCTCAGTCTTCTCGTCTGTTCTATTAAGCTTTGTTGTGTTATGTCTCTATATTTTTCTTTGGCTGTAAGTATCAATTATGTTTCTTTGGAACTTTAAGACCACAAAGAAATATATATAATCAATGACAATATTTTGCATGTAAAAGAATATAAATTACATTAATAATAAAATATGTGTGTGAGAAGAATAAATATATATTATGCATTTGTAGATACTGAATAACAAATAAGGAAGGACATAATTTCTAGAAGAATTCCTTGAAATGCCATAAAAAAAAGTTTAAATTCAAAATATACAAATACTCCCAAAAGTTACAAAAATACTTTTAAATTATTAATTTTTTCTTCCAAAAATATCAAAACATAAAAGTGAATTATAAGGGTTTAGAATTTACATTTTTGATTTTGAGTTCACTAAATAGAGTATAGTGTTTAGTTTTCGGTGGTATTTATGGAAAAAATGTTTTTTTTGAAACTTTTGGGAGTATGATATTTTTAGAATATACATAGTCTTTTGTGGTAGTTATGAGAATCCCCTAATTTCCAAGGCAAGAATTTAAAATTTATCAAACAACGATGAGATGATGTTGAAAAAAAATAAACATTGAGATATTGCGAGGTAAATAAATAATTGATAACATATATTTTTAGGTATCAATCCCTATCATATGGTATCATGTCATTGTAGTATAGATGGGTTGTCAATCCAGTCAGGTGTGATGCTAACAATCAGAATGCAATGGTTTTCTTAGTCAAGCCAAGCAATAAAAAGGCGGTTTACTAACAGGTCCTAAGTAAACAAAAGATGCATGAAACTAAAACAGAAAACAAAGATGGCAAGTGAAGTAAGAACAGAGGAAGTGAAAAGGGTAAATGGCAAGTGAAGTAAGAACATAGGAAGTGAAAGAGTAAAAGATGCAATCAAAGAAAGGGTCCCTAAGGATGGAGTAATTGGGTAGGGTTCCTCCTCAAACTGCCTAAGTGCCTAACCTCAGTCAGGAGCTATCCCTAGACGATAGATTCATAAGCAATCAAATCAAATTCCTTGATAGATGAAATCAAATTGGGTGGTATTCAGACCTAACTTTCGTTAGCAGAAGTATACCTAATATGCATTACAAACCAATCTACCTAAGATAATAAGAATCCTAAACATCTAATTCCTTAGGTTGAGATGCAGATCCTAAGCATCTAATTCCTTAGACGATGATGCAAATCTCTGAAATCACCATGATCAGACACTTCATTGAACACTTTTCGGGTGCTGAAATGCCTAAGTTCGGATCTCAACGGGTCAGGTCGAAATGAGAATTAAGCACAATGAAACAGAAGAGATATATTAAACTATAAAGCTTAGACACCTAGGAGGAACAAGGAAACAACACTACCCTATCCCATCCTCAAAGAACCTAAGTCACTACTTACAAAGCATGAAGGATGCAAAATCAGAGAAACATGAAGATATAACTACTAAGGAAAACATTTAGATCTAAGGTCAAACAACAAGGAACAAACTTTATAAAACCCTAAACCTAATGAAGAAAACAAAAACAAACAAAGATGCAGAAGATGAAGATCTAAAACGTCAAGAACACCAACCCAAAATATATGAACATCAATGGAACAGTAATGAAAAACAGAGGAAATGATCAAACTAAAAATGAGATTAAAAGCTTAAAAACGTTAATCAACATGCACCAGATAGTTCACAACCCTAATCTATGCAGGAAAATGAAGAAAACAGAAGATTAACATAAACTTAGAAGAAATCTGGGTTTTGTAATGAAGAACACTAAGAACAAAAGAGAGAAAATGTAAACCTAAGACAAAACCTAAAAATGGCAAAAGAAAAGACAGTTTTCCAAATGGAGGTGTTTAGGGCTTTATACAATGTTTAGGAAAAGCCCTAAAACGCATAAAAGACAAAAACTAGTCATTAAGTTGGGTCTTGGGTCAGGTCCATCCTCGTTCGAGTTGGTCAGGTCGGAGCTGCTTGGGCTCGAGCTGAAGAACGCATGTGATCGAGCCATGTAGAAAATGGTGCAGAGACTGATCGAGGTGGCCAAAGTAGGTGGGGAACTTGGCCGAGACGAGATGCGGTTTGGCTCGATCGCCAGATCGACCCGGAGTTGGCCTGGCTCGATCGCGGGATCGACCCGGAGGATGGAGACCGAGCCGGGCTAACGTGGAGATCGAGCCGGAGTATTTTCCTGGCTCAATGGCTTGGCTCGATGGTGATCGAGCCGAAGGATTGCCTGGCTTGATCGCGGGATCGAGCCAGAGGCCGGGATGTGATCGAGCCAGCTTCGTCTTGGCTTGATGGTCTGGTTGAGTCCTAACTTGATCTACACTTGAGCTGGTTCCGTTCCACGTATTTCCCTTTACTTCTCCAAATTCGCAACAACATCCTGAAAGTCCTGAAAAATCTCCAAAATACGTGTATATGCAAATGCTAATGCAAAAATTCCTAAAAATCGCAAACTTTGCTAATAACATCTATAGATGCAACATATGAACACTAAAAAACCTAAAAATTATTCTAAATGACTTCTAAAATCATAAAAATACAGAGACGTCAATAATTTATATGCATATAGAATTAATAAGACAAAAATATGCAAATATAAAAATACGAGATAAATAAGTTAAAAATTTTCTTTTAAATGAAAAAATTGGATTAGAGATTTAGAAGTATGGAACGAAAAAAAAGTGTTGAATCTAAGAAATCAGTAAATCACCAGCCATGATTCAAAAGTATTGTCTAACGCATGCTATTTTTAACACACCATAACTTAATTAACGAAAACATATAGCAAGCGGTAATTTTTCAATAAAAAGAAAAAATCGACTCTGAGACAGGATAATCGAGTTTTATAGACATATGTTCACAGAAAATGATTTCAAAACAAGAAAGAGTAACTGAATGAATAAATAAAGATGAATCCGAAAGTAAATGATGTTGACAAAGTCAATATATTATGAAACTTGCTAATATGAGATCAGAGAGATTTTCAAACAATATAACCAAAATATATTTTTTGTTAAAATTTAAGAAACAATTTTTAAATCCTAAGTCCATAATGAAAGACGAAGCATGATGTATGATGATACAAGAAATATGTCAAAATGGTACGGAATAGAGAAAATTATAAAAATTGAAGTAAAAGGCGAATAAACATTCTATACTGAAGAAAACTACAATTAAAATCTGCAAGAGGTCTCCCATTTATAAGGGAGACTAAGCTATTAGAAAAATGACATAAACAAGAACCAAAACTAAGAAGAAAAAAATGACCATTATGTGATGTTTTGTGCTTACAAATATTATTTATGAGTAATATATCTTGTGAATAAATAGTGGCAGTAACTAGAAGCTTGACATACTAAAAGAACATATGTTTAAAAACCTACTTTTCTAACCATATATATGTAAAATTATTAAGTTAGAAGAAATAAGTAATGACAAAAAAAGAAACAAATGCATATTACTGTGTGAGAAAAATAAATAAAATTATGCATTTATATACAATGCATAACAATACAGAATTACATAGTTTCGGCAAGTAAAAAGTTCAAAAATTATTAAACAATGATATGATGTTATATAAAAAAAATCAAACATTGAGATATTGTGAATAAATAAATAATTTATATGCATCTAGAAATATAAAACAAAAAAATTATGCAAATGTAAAAGGACAACCAAAAACAAAAGTTTAATTTAATTTTAAGGATCTAATAATCAACAGCCATGATTCAAAAGTATCATAGAACGCATACTATTGTTGACACACCACTACTTAATTAAAAGAAACATATAGCAAGTTGTGTTTTTTCTATAGCCATATGGGTTATCAAAACAAGAAATGATAACATAATAAATAAAGATGTATCAGAAAGTAAATAATTTTAACAAAGTCAATAGATTATGAGACAACTTCATAACACTAAGAGAGATGCTAATATGAGATCACATATATTGTCAATCACTAGAACTATAATATATTTGTAACCAATGTAAGTAACAATGGTTTAAAATATAAGTTCACAAGTACCACAATTTGTATGACAATCACCTAATTGACCAAGAATGCATGATGCAAAATGATATTGTAAAGATGCCAAAATGGCACATAACAGTGAGATAAACAATAAAAATGTAAGCTAGGCGCTGAACAAACAATACAATCTAAAATTGAAGGAAATCACAATCAAAATTTTCAAGAGATCTCTCGTTTATGAAAGAAACTCTAAGTTATAAGATAGGTGACACAAACAAGCACTAAACTAACTAAAAAGAAATCCAATCAAAAGAAGTTTTAGTGATATTGTAAACAAGGACTATGATGTTTTTGTGCCTACATGTATGATGAGAAATTTGATCTTAAGTAATTAAATTGTGGCAGTAGCTAAAAATTCGACATCCTAAAAGAACATATGAATAAAAATATACTTTTCTAACTATGTATATGTCAAAGTATTAGTTTAGAAGAACTAAGGCATAGTACACCAATGATAATAATTTTGTTAAATACATTTCTAACTATAAATGGCTACACTTTTGACTACACGAATATGTGTTCTACCTAGCATGTGAGTTTCATACGTTATATAAAACTAATAAAATATCATTTTAGTCACTAACCTGTAACCTAGCTTTAGATATCTTCTCGGAATTAACTACAAATATGAGAAGCTGTCAATCATATAAACAACAAATCAAATTTAGTCTTTACTTCAAGTAAAAGTCTCTAATTTTACTTGTGAATATCAAATGTAACCAATTACCAATAATAATATCATAACATCACATACATGTGAATGTCACAGAAGTCTGATACATTAGAAATCTTTGAAGTTTCTTTAAGCACATCCCATGTGGAAATTCGAGTTAATCTTCAATAAACCTCTATTTCCCCTGAAGACATATAAGCCTTAAGTACTATTGTCCTTTGATTGAATCTAAAACCAGTTTGTGTATATAGATTCATTTTGATTTTCTTTTTCTAAAAACATTCTTGTGTTACAAAGGATCGAGTTAAATCTTAAGATTTTTTTCTAAATGTTACATACAATTAAAGTTGTGGGTACAATTTTTCTCCCAAAATTTAAGTCTCTGTCTAAAGACTTGTATAAGCCATCGGTACAATTTTGTTTTGCAATCAATCAAAAATCGACCTCATCCAAGTTGTGGGTACTGCTTGTGAAATGATAAACTGAAAGTAATAATTCATTGAACCAACAATGATGCCTTTTAAATAGCCTTACAAGAGAAATAGCGGAAGTAAGCTAAAAATAAGGAAACAAACTCCATGACTCTACTAGTTAATCTCCTAAAGACTCGGACCTGTATTGATCGTGAAACACCAATGACTTATTTAATAAAAGACTAATTCAAACACTAACATACCCTCCCTTAAACTTAATTCTCTTGAATTGAACTTACTTCAGACAAGTTAATCATTCCAAGTAGTGCACGTAACTTCTCAAATTGCTCGAGCTTCAACGACTTTGTAAACATGTCCGCAAATTAATTTTCTATTGCACAATACTCCAGTTTGACAATCTCACCATTCACCAATTCTCTAAGATAATGAAACTTCACCTCAATATGCTTACTCTTCCCATGAAGAACCGGATGTTTGGACAATTGAATTGTTGAACTGTTATCACAATGAATTACAGTTGCATATTCTTCTCCATGTCCAATTTTCTCTAAGATTCTTCTAATCCACACACACTGACACGCACAAAACGCAACAGCAATGTATTCGGCTTCGGTGGTAGAGAGAGCAACAACAGACTGTTTTTTTATGCCAAAGAGATCGCGCAAGAACCTATCAAGAACACACAGCCCGTCGTGCTTCTTCTATCTTCCAAATCACCGGCGTAGTCACTATCCGTGAATGTCATGAGTCTCATATTACTTCTCTCACTCCTTCTGTAAAAGATTCCAAGTTCAGTTGTACCTTTCAAATATCTTAAAATCCTCTTTGCTGCAAGCCAATGTGACATTCTTGGACTTGCCATAAATCGACTTATGAGACACACTCCATACATCAAATCAGGCCTGGTCACAGTTAAATACATGAGACTCCCAACCAATTGCTTGAACATGGTTTCATCCACTTTCTCACCATTCTCATATTTTGTGAGCTTTGTTTCCGGCACAATCGGATTTCTGACAACATTACTATCTTCCATTCCAAACCTTACCAAAACCTCATGAGCATATCGCTTCTGACAAATAAAAATCCCAATAGCACTTTGTCTTACCTCAACTCCAAGAAAATATTTCATTCTTCCCAAATCTGACATCTCAAATTCCAGCATCATCGACTTCTTAAACTCATCACACATAGCTTTATTATTTCCGGTGAATATTAAATCATCAACATAAAGGCTAACAATGAGAATATTACCTCCTTTCATCTTGGTAAACAAAGTATGTTCACTTGGGCACCTCTCAAATTCTTCTTTAAGAAAATAACCTTCAATTCGGATGTACCAAGCTTTCGGAGCTTGTTTGAGCCCGTACAACGCTTTTCTTAGCTTGTACACCTTTCCTTCTTCTCCTTTCTTTATGAATCCATCTGGTTGTCTTACATACACATCCTCCTTTAGTTCTCCATGTAAGAACACACTTTTAACATCCAACTGGAAGATTTCCCAATTTGATTGAGCTGCAAGGGAAATTATTGTTCGAATGGTGTCAAGCCTCACGACTGGGGAAAATACTTCTGTGTAGTCTATGCCATAACACTGAGCATATCCTTTTTCTACCAACCTAGATTTGTGTTTGTCAACTTCACGATCTTCATTCAGCTTTGTTTTGTACACCCATTTCACTCCAATTGGTGTAAAACCTTCAGGTAAAGTAGTTAACTCCCATGTGTTGTTCTTCTCAATTGATTCAATCTCACACTTCATCGCCTCTTTTCACACATCATCTTGTCACTGCATTATCAAACGTGACTGGATCATTTTCTATCATCATCATTAAAAGCATGACTGATAAATTTTCTTCCACATCTTCTTCTTCTCCAGTGACGTAATCAGCCAAGTATCATGGTCTTCTTTTTGTACGTGGGCCTGTATCTTCTTCTCTTAAAGTTGATCTTAGCAATGATGATGAGACACGTCTTGGAGAAGTCAACACATGAGAAACACATGAATTATTAGTTGATGCAGTGGGAGATGAAGAGCTGACACTTGTCACAACAGGACTTGTCACGTTTATTGTTTCATCTCCTCCTTCTTCTACGTTTTGATCTTCTTCATTTCCACAATCAAGTGTTTTCTCTTCCACACCATTTTGATCCCAATCCCAGCTTTTTCTCTCATCAAAGACTACATCTTTACTTATCACAATATTTTTTGTAATTGGATCATATAATCTCCAAGCTTTTGATTCTTCACTAACTCCTAAAAAGACACCTCTTACTCTTGTCATCTAGCTTTTTTTTTGTCTCGTATATGCGCAATACACTATGAATTTATAAGTATTTCACATATTTTTTGTATTATATTTTAAAAAATTCTTATGAATTCTAAAAACCATCATAAAACTTCAATTTACACTAATCATTTTTATAGTCATGATAAATATAAAGTAATTTTTATAGCTTTTTAAAAATTGAGAACTTTACTATAACCCATAATCTAAAATAAATGAACAATAATTGATATTAGAAGGATGGATAAGGTTAATGCATATGAGAACAAAAAATATACAGATATATGCCAAAAGACATTCTAAAAAGCACGCGAATATCTATATTATTATTTGGGAAGCATTCGTATAAGAAAAATATTTGTTTTGTAGAAATTTACATATAATGTCATTGGTTTTAGTACAATTTAAAATTTTCATTACGGATAATAGAGACAAATTATATTTCACCTACAAACGTGGAACTTCTTTTTAAAATAATTTTTATAATATAAATGTCTCCTAAAAACATGGAATTTCTATTTTATTTTTTTATATCCAAAATTATTATTATTATTATTTAAAATATTTATATGATAATAGTAATGCAATAAATACTATAATTATTACTTAAAATTCGTTTTCATATTCTTAAAACTTAATTTATCTTTGATATAGATTTTGATAAAATATTAATTAATACAATAAATACTAATAACATAGATTCTAATAAACTATTAATTAATACAATAGTAAAAATATATTTAAATCAACTTAAAATAATAAACTATAATGTTACATGAAGTATCATAATTAAGAAAGCTAATTATGACATGATTTTCGTAATATTAATATCATGAATATAAATTTCATCATAATTTTCATATGTTGTTATATACTTTTATATTTCATTATCGACATATTATCAATTTACATATTATTCCTTAAATTATTTCTTTTTCTTTATTTTATTTTATTTTTGATGGCCCTGGTATCCTGATCCCGAAGAATTCCGACTAGACCCAAAGCGTCCGCAGTCGCCGAGAATTTCCAAGAGGACCACCGAAATTCACCCAATTTTAATTGATGGTGGCCGGGATTCGTACATAGTTAGCGGATGAACCATTTACCATCAGAGGTAGAAGCCCCGATTAAATTATTTCACTTTCTATGATATAGAAATAAGGACATGTGTCAATTTATCCAAAATATAAAAAATTTAGTTAAATAGGTCATAAATTTATTAGTTAAAGCATTTCAATGAATATAAATCTTAATATTATGTTACTTAGTTGAGTATAAGTTTATCACATAGTCTAACCTATATAACATCCATAAAATATAAAATCAATTATATAGTAAAATTTAATTATATATATAT
>OVBE01010478.1:0-14978 GCA_900406425.1 Iberis pinnata
CTTTGACCCACATAATCTAAGACCTAAACCTAATTGTTAAGTCTTGATTCAACAAATCCCTAGGTTTGGTTTTATTTTCTTTTTACCCTATACTTTTATTTTAGTTTTGAGAGATTTTAAAGAGAGACGGATTCATACCCTCTATTATGGAGAAGAATTCTGAACTCTTTTATTTGAATATATTGATTTGGTTTTTGAACATGTGTTCTTCTTTGATTATGCTTTATGTTAACTTAGCTATGTCTGAGTAGTTCGTTTGTTAGATTTTAGGGATTTCCCAGGAAAACCATGTTTGATAGTTAGGGTTTAACAAAATGGATTGTAAATGTTAGATTCTTAGTCTAGATTTGTTCTTAATGCATGAATTAGAGTAGCTAACTAATTCATTGATCTTAAATTAACAAACGCAAAGAGATTTGGTTTAGGGATTTGATATAGTCTAGATGAGTAGATGTTCTTTCTTAGCGAGAGTGTTGTCTTGAATGTCTATGAACAATTAAATATGAACTTAATGCCTGGTTGAATTATTAGACATGCGAGAGTTTATATCTGATGATTCATACATAGGGCTTAATACTCTGAGAGGAGATTAATCTAGTTATGTCTTTCATGTTGAAAGCTATTTTCATTATCAAATCTTGCATGTTAACCTAAGCTTCAAATCCAAATACATGTGAAATTCCCTAACGTCTGACACCTTAGAACACATTTTCTATATTAGTAAATGGAGAGTTTACGGGTTATTTCCCTAGCTCGCGTGACATCATACAAGGTTGTGCTCTATCCCCTTACCTCTATGTTATTGCTAACAATGTCTTCTCTTTACTGCTTAATGCATCTGCAGGTTCATGGTGCTTTGGTTATCATCCTATGTGTTGTTAATTGGGCCTTACCCATCTCTGCTTTTCTGAAGACATTCTGATCTTCTCGGACGGGGAACACACATCGCTCTCGGGTATTATTGATGTCAAGCAGACTTTCGGTCAGGCTTCTAGGCTTCAACAAAGTTTATTCAAATCCTCCATTTTCCTAGTTGTACTCGTCGTGATATGATCCTAGATCTACTCTGAGAAAGTCTCTAATGAAATCGACCAACAGCTTGATGCTTAAGTTACTTCGGATTCAAGATAGGTCTCAGACAGATTTGAGTATGGCTCGGTTGGCTCGGAACTTGGTCTCGGACAGGTATGTTGATGTCTCGGGTGGCTTCGGTTATGGCTCGATGACTTTGGCTGGAGTCTTGGACAGATGGCTTGATATAAAACCTAACAGCCTAGTAGCTTGGCCTCTAAGCTTCGGGTAGCTTGCGGAACAAGTGCTTGGCCGAGACTTGTGGGCTAAGTGTTTAGCCGATGGATGTATTGGTGTTTTGGGTGGTTTTCGAACAAGAGATGGTATGAAAGAAGTAGATGATAGATTGAATAACCTTATGGAATAGGTTAATCAATTAAGAAGTTGTTCTGGATCTCTTATAGATATAGAACAACCAGGATTCTAAATCTGGTGAGCAAAAAGGTTAGACAATTGTTTTCTCAACAATCAATTAGGGTTTTTACCAAAATCTTTGCTACCTAAAACAAGAGAGTTCGATGACCTTATATAGGCACATGAGCCTTAAGGTTTTTCCTAAATAGAATGAAAATACAAGAAACAAAATTAGGCCCAATAAGGAATGGAAATGGAAATCAATTCTCATTTCTTCTAGAAAAGAAATTAGGCCCAATAAGCAATTTGAAGATGGAAAACATCTTCATTATTCTCGTCAAGTGTCTATGTCAAAATAGACACTTATTCCAAATTCATCACAGCTAGCTTAACGAAGTGGATAAATGTGCCTCGTTAAAACCTTAGTGATTGACCAAAAACCCAAGGTGGGAAAAAGGCGATCATCTCGACTAAGGACAAAAGAGTACAGTCATTTACCCACTAGCTTACTGTTCAGAGATTTGGTTCTTCTGGAACTTCAAGCCTGAACAACATAAAGATGTTGCAAGCTTGATCTTCATCGTCTGAAAGCTGCATCACATGGGCCTGATTCGCCAATTCTTTTGTCTTTGATCTTGTGATCCTTCCTTCAGGTTCAAGCTGCTCTGGTTCAAGCTTCGGGTCATGTTCTGGTTCTTGAAGCCCAGCCACGCTCACATCATCCTCCCCTTCTTCGAAACGATTTGACCTCAAATCGGAATCTGCAATAAAAGGAATTAAGTTAGAAACATTGATTGAGCTAAAGATTAGATACTTCCCTTGTAAGTTGAGTTTATAGGTGTTGTCGTGGATCGTCTGAAGGACTTCGAAAGGTCCAACTACTCTTGACTTCAGCTTGAATTCTCCTTCTTCTGGAAATCTCGTCCATGCAGATGTTGCCACACCCAATTGCCAACTTCAAATAGCAACTTTTTGCTTCGTTGGTTATCATGCCGTGGGGTTTGAGCATCATTAGTTTCGTGGCTAACTATGGAATATGCCACTTCCCGGATCCTGTCAAACACAACAACTACCGAATCTCGACCATTTCTGGTTTGAGACAAACCAATCACAAAATCCATTGATAGATTGTTCCAAAGTTAAGAAGAGATAGGGAAAGGAGTATATAACCCGTTTGGCCTTGATCTTGATTTGTTCTTATCTGGTTTGCACTTTGAATAGTTTGGGCAAATCCTCTCAACGTCTTTCTTTATGTTTGGCCATTTGAGTTTGGGTTGAGGTTCGAGATTTTCTTCTTTTACTAAGTCACAGGTTTGTTCTTCTTTAAACGGCTCCTTAGCATGCTTCTGAAGGTCTTTAGCCTCAATTGGCGTTGTACAATCTGCCGGTTGGTTTGGTAGAGCTTTATCAGGAACGATATGGATATGGGGCTCTATCCCAGGTGTAAGTTGATGATCCTGCAAAATTTCTTTAGAAAGCACACAACTGTTTTCCTGCAATAACTTTTTCTGTTCACTCGGTGAATCCTGTGTTGGGTTAGGGATATCAACAGCATCATCAAATAAAAAGCAAGTAAATTCAGAATCATAGAGTTTAGAAAACTCATTGTGGTTTAGGTAGAGGCTGGTCGAAATATTTTCTTTTTCTTTTTGCTTGTTCTGCGTTTGGTCTTTGTAGATTTCAGTTGGATTTAGAGGAACCAGCGTAATCTTTCTTCCTTGGAATTCAAAATTGTACTTGTTGGTGAAACCATTGTGACTGACTCTTCTATCTGATTTCCAGGGTCTTCCCAAAAGTACATGACTTGACTTCATTGGTAAGACGTCACAAAGCACCTCGTCTTTATATTTTCCAATTGAAAAGTTGATGAGAACTTGGTGAGGTACGGTCAGAGCTCCTCCATCATTAAGCCATTGTAGCTTATATGGGTGTGGATGAGGAGTAGTTTTCAGATTCAGCTTCTGAACCATAACTTCACTAGCTGCATTAGTGCAGCTTCCACCATCAATGATCAAAGAACAGACCTTTGATTTGATGAAACATCTTGTGTGGAAGAGGTTATCTCTTTGACATGCTTCTTCATTCTGATTCTACACACTCAATGTCCTTCTTTTGACTAACAATTCTCCAATGACTGCTGATGCTTCTTCTTCCTCTTCAATTTCGGATCCATTATCTGATTCCTCTTCAGGCACGACTTTTCCATCTTCTTTTAGAAGGAAGAATTTCTTGTTGGGACATTCTCTTGAATAATTCCCCATTCCTTGACACCTGAAACACCGAGTTTGAGATAAAGAGGTTCCAGTTCTTGGTTTTACCTTAGTGTTTCGATTTTCTTCTCTTGTACTTGCTGGTTTCGGATTGAAGCTTGGTCTTGATGCCGAAACTTCTTGTGGTTTAGACGTTGGTGGTGTAGAGCTGGGTTTGATAAACCGTCTCTTGTTCTGAGCTTCAATTAACTCAGCTTTATGTACCATCTCTTCCATATTCTGATAATTCTGAAGCTCGAGTTTATCTTGAATATCTCGGTTTTATCCTCCTAGAAACCGTGACATAAACATGTCCTCTCCTTCACTAAGATCAGCTCGAATTAATAGAGTTTCGAGCTCTTGGAAATAGTCTCGGACGGTTCTTGTCCCTTGAACAAGTTTTCTTAGCTTGCNTGATAACTCTGAAGCTCAAGTTTATCTTGAATTTCTCGGTTTAATCCTCCTAGAAACCGTGACATAAACATGTCCTCTCCTTCACTAAGATCAGCTCGAATTAAGAGAGTTTTTAGCTCTTGGAAATAGTCTCGGACGGTTCTTGTCCCTTGAACAAGTTTTCTTAGCTTGCTTAAAATCTCTCTATGATAATAAGCTGGGACGAATTTTCGCCTCATCTGAACCGTCAGCTCATCCCAAGTAGTCATAGGAGGCTATCCAGACCTTAATATGACTATTCCAAGTTGTTCCCACCACAATAAGGCATATCCACTGAATTCAGAAACATCGATTTTTACCTTGTTGATATTGTAAGTTCCTTGGCACAGGAAGTTAGACTCCATCTTCCTTTCCCAGTCTAGATAGACTTCTGTTTCATTGGTGCCTAGGAAGGTTGGGAACTTGATATTTATGTGTTTCAACTGCTGATGTGCAGGATCATGGAAATTTCGATGATTTCTTTGAACTCTTGGTCTAACGGTGCTTCCATAGCTTCGGTCTGAAAACGCTTCTTCATCTGAGGAAACATGTTCAGATTCATCTCCTCGGTTCTGGTTCCTTGTGATTTTCGGACCAGACCTTACTTTGATGGATGATCCATCTTTCTTGGGCTTAGAAGTTTCTCCCATTCGACCTTTACCCTTTGCAAGTCGGTTGAATTCAGATGGGGTAATGGTTGCACTTGAATCTGCACTTCTATCCCTTTTCTTTTTGTCTACACTCATAAACTCAACCTCGGTCTTGAGTTGTTCGATCTCTTTTAGCAGGACTTGATTGTTTTCTTGAATGCTTTCTTTAATTCTTTGGCCCAACAACCGGTTCAGGGCCTCCATTGCATCAGCTGATAGCTCCATGATACCTGAAGTACCAAGAAACTAACCTAGTAATTTGTTCAAAGAGAATAAAGAAGCAACATAAACACTATGAGAAAAACAAATTTTCGAGAATCTATGTGATCTATATGCAATCTAAGAAATAAAAAATCAGATTTAATAACCTAAGACAATTTCAAGATTCTAAATCTTTACAACTATTCTAGGTGATGTTAAAACAACTAAACAACCTAATGCAAATTTAAATTCCCTAAATCTTTAACCTAAACTAGATGAGACAAGCAATCTAACAACCTAAACTTTTGCAAATAAAATTTCTAATTTAATATCCTAGGGTTCGAACAAAACCATAAATTTTAATTAAACAAAGCAGAGATTAGGGTTTAGAAATTGCTCAGCCTTTGGCAGGAGTTGGCTCTGATACCACTTGATATGATCCTAGATCTACTCTGAGAAAGGCTCTAATGAAATCGACCAACAGCTTGATGCTTAAGTTACTTCAGATCCAAGATAGGTCTCAGACAGATTTGAGTATGGCTCGGTTGGCTCGGAACTTGGTCTCGGACAGGTATGTTGATGTCTCGGGTGGCTTCAGTTATGGCTCGATGACTTTGGCTCGAGTCTTGGACAGATATGGCTCGATATAAATCCTAACAGCCTAGTAGCTTGGCCTCTAAGCTTCGGGTAGCTTGCGGAACAAGTGCTTGGCCGAGACTTGTGGGCTAAGTGTTTAGCCGATGGATGTATTGGTGTTTTGAGTGGTTTTCGAACAAGAGATGGTATGAAAGAAGTAGATGATAGATTGAATAACCTTATGGAATAGGTTAATCAATTAAGAAGTTGTTCTGGATCTCTTACAGATATAGAACAACCGGGATTCTAAATTCGGTGAGCAAAAAGGTTAGACAATTGTTTTCTCAACAATCAATTAGGGTTTTTACCAAAATCTTTGCTACCTAAAACAAGAGAGTTCGATGACCTTATATAGGCACATGAGCCTTNATGCCTTAAGGTTTTTCCTAAATAGAATGGAAATACAAGAAACAAAAATTAGGTCCAATAAGGAATGGAAATGAAAATCAATTCTCATTCCTTCTATAAAAGAAATTAGGCCCAATAAGCAATTTGAAGATGGAAAACATCTTCATTATTCTCGCCAAGTGTCTATGTCAAAATAGACACTTATTCCAAATTCATCACAACTAGCTTAACGAAGTGGATAAAGGTGCCTCGTTAAAACCTTAGTGATTGACCAAAAACCCAAGGTGGGAAAAAGGCGATCATCTCAACTAAGGACAAAAGAATACAGTCATTTACCCACTAGCTTACTGTTCAGAGATTTGGTTCTTCTGGAACTTCAAGCCTGAACAACATAAAGATGTTGCAAGCTTGATCTTCTTCGTCTGAATGCAGCATCACGTGGGCCTGGTTTGCCANATCCGGTTCAAGCTCCGGGTCAGGTTATGGTTCTTGAGGCCCAGCCACGCTCACATCACCTCGTCCGAGTATGGTCCATTACATTGAATCGTTTAGGTTGTGCTGTGCACCTAACTGTTCATTACTTAGGACTTCCGGTCACTACTAAAGCTCTTATTACTGTCAACTATGCCCCTCTCTATGACCGAGTTTGCTCTCATATAAATGCATGGTCAGCTAAGCTTCTATCCTTTGCTGGTCGCCTGCAGTTGATCCAATCGATCATTGTTAGAACAATTAATTTCTAGCAATTAGCTTTCCGTCTTCCTAAGCAATGCCTTCGTCCCCTCAACAGTTTATGCAGCAACTTTCTCTGGTCCGGATCTATCTTGCATCATCACCGTTAAAAGATAAGTTGGCAAGATGTGTGTCGCCCAAAAGATGAAGGTGGTTTGGGCATTCTATGTCTATAGGACACCTTCCTAGTCTTCTCCTTAGCTCTTATTTGGCATCTCATCTCTGGTACTTCGTCACTGTGGTCTAATTGGACTCATTGCTATCTTCTTCGTTACTCCACCTACTGGATACTCCAAGCACATCTCGCGGATCATAGATGTGGCAAAAGCTCTTAAAGCCAAGGCCTCTGGTAGCATCTTTCATCCGCTTTGACATTCGTTATGGTCGTCGTGCATCCTTCTAGTATGATTCTTGGTCTCCTCTTGGTCCTCTTTTTTCTCTTGTTGGTGATGCAGGTTTTCGAGAGCTTGCTATTCCTCGAGAGGCGACAATAGCGGACGCGGCATCCTCCTCGGATTGGCTAATCATGCAGTGTCGGAGCCTCCCATTCTGCAACTTGCACACTTAGCTCACCACCCTTGCTGTCCACGATGCCCATCGGGATCTTCCAGTAGGAAACACGATGCTGATCTTTACAAACCTTCATACTCCTCTAAGCTTACCTGGAAACAAATACGTACTCCTTCCCCTAAAAAAGTGTGGTACTCATCTATTTGGTTTCCCCAGTTTGTACTGCGTTACACGTTTGTTTCTTGGCTTTCAATTCATGACATGTTATCTACGGGACCCCCGATGCGCTCATGGGGCATGCACCAAGTTTTCACCTTGTGTAGGGAACGTAATAAGACTCGTGATCATTTGTTTTTTGCTTGCCCATACTTATTCACTGTCTGGTTGGAGTTAACAACACCCATGCTTCCAAGGCTGATAAACACTCGACTGGAGCACAACACTTACACTCCTGCAAAGGCATACAATCCCGAGACTTGACTGGATACTACTTCGACTATGTTTCCAAACAACGATCTACCATGTTTGGAGAGAGTGGAATGGACGACGGCATGGTCAAACGCTTCAATCTCTAATTATGCTTCACTCACTTATCTCTTGAACTATTACATATTGCCTTACCAGTCTCTCATATCTTCCTACTTCACCTTTGCACGACATCACTTACCGATGGAACCATTTCCACCAATAACTTGCTCTTATTGTCTTCATCACCCTACCACCTACCGGCTTTTACATGTGCATTCATGTTGTACTCTTTTCTGATTCTAGTTTTGTCCCATTGAATTTTCTAGAATCAGATTTTAACGAGATAACCCCGCACCCAATCCAATATGTAATTGCCTAATCCATTATGGACAAAATTCTTGTACATATAACATTCTTTTTTATTACTAAATTTAACATTCAATAAAAAAATGGGTGACCTAATGAACAACTCGGGCCAAATTTTTCTTAAAAAAATGCCTCTTTAAAAATCAAGAAAATTCGGTAAAAAACTATGGTTAAATCGTGACTCAGGTCAACCCAGAAGGACTAGGACAATATACTAATTAATAAAAAAACATAGTGTCCAACTCTAATTAGTAAATTTAATATTTTATTTGCATATAAATTCTATTTTGGTATAAGTATAATTGACTAGCATACACTATAATTCATGAATTTTTAGACATTGATGAAAATTTTACTATGCAACCCGTAAAAGATGGGAAAAATTATAAAAGAATGAATAAACAATAGTTAAAGTGATGTTTTTTTATTTATTCATGAGAAAATCGAAACTATGAGGAGAGAAACCCTAGCGATTGAAGACGGCGATTGAAGACTTCATCCACCGTCTCGATCTAAGTCCACGTTGCCGGCGAGCTTCAAGATCAAGATCCCTTCCAGCGAGCTTTCCCTTCACGATCAAGAGAAACCCTAGCGTTTGAAGACGGCGACGATGACTTCATCCATGTTACCGGCGAGCTTTGTCCACCATGTTGCCGGCGACTTCATCCACTCACGATAAAGTTCCCTTCCTCACAATCATCACGCGTCGGCCTTAGGCGGCAATTTTAGCGACTTAGGCGATCTCAAGACGGAAAATTTGGCGACTTAGGCAATCTCAAGACGGTGACTTCAATCACTTCTGGCGTGTTCACGACCTCTCTTCTACCGACACAAGCCTCTTGGAACCCTAACGAAAACCTTAAGACGATTCAACCCTAGGCGCATCTGGCGAATTCGATGTTGGGTTGGAGCTTCTCATCACGGAAGAACCTTAGACCTTTATCACGACTATAACATCCAGAACCTCACTCCTTCATCACGGAAGAACAGAACCTCGATCATCTTTGTGATCGCTGCACTCTTGTTGTGACGTAACGATCATCTTTGTGATCTTACGAACGAATCTTCTTAATTACACTGTGATTTAAAGATCACCGTTAAAGATTCATATTATAATTGTGGTCGAAAAGAAACAGTCTTTGTGTCTATGTTTATTGATTGCTTCATTACTATTGTTTCATTGGATGATAGATATCAAAATTTCAATGACTAAGGATAAAGGCATCATCATGGATGATGATGAAGAACCCATTTTGTTACCCGACCAAGCTGATGAAAATTTGATTCGGGAATACAGCTTGTCTCTTATATGCAAGATCCTAAACCCAAAGAAACATAATGTTGATCGACTCATTGTTGCTATACCTGAGAAGTGGGGAATGTCTGAGAAGATCTCGGCATGAAACTTGGGTAATGGGAGATTCTTATTCAACTTTGACAACGAGGATGATCTTAATTTTGTTCTCGGCAAAGGCCCCTTTCACTACAATTTTTGTATGTTTTTCCTTGTCCGTTGGGAGCCAATAGTGGCTGTGGATTATCCTTCGATAATCCCATTCTGGATTCAGCTCCATGGTATCCCCTTACACCTATGCACAGAACAAAATCTTGACGCTATTGGCAATAGACTTGGGAAAGTGAGAATATAGATGCCACTGAAGGAAAAGTCCAAGTGGGGATTGACTCATCCAAACCTTTAAGTTTTCCCGTAAGCTTTTAACAAGAAACAAGGAGAACATCACAATCAAGCTACACTATGAGATGCTCTTTAAACATTGCTCTTATTGTGGTCATATGTCACATGAGATTAATGATTGCACACTTAAACCTATGGAGGTTAAAACGAAGCAAGAAGTGGCTTCGTTGGACCGTGTTTACACGGAAATTCCAAAGGCGAAGATCTCATCCAAACGAGATGAGAGGAGCATGTCATCACGAGACCATTTGTCTTGTCCCGAACACTCACGAAGCTACCAATCTTCACACTTGTCGCATCTTCAACGAGATAAAACAGCTCAAGACAAACGATATAAACCTTATTCCCACTCTCGTAATGGAATGTCTGAGACGCTTAAAGTGGAGAAAAGAAGAGATCAAGTGTGGAGAGAGAAGCCTCGGCCCGTGAAAGTAGGTATTACTAATGCAAAACCAGAAGTTCATGAGCCAAGATCACCATCACTCCGTAAAGATGGAAATGCCATAACAACAACCGGAAGCTCAAACACAAAGGAAACAAAAATGGAAAGCTCAGGTATTAACGATGATAACATCACCTTCCGAAACAAATTTGTCTCTCTTATGGAGCAGAATTCGACAATAGATATACTTATTCATCCCTATGATGCTTTAATGATTGGAGCCTTCAAGGAAGAGAACAATAGCAATGATAAAAACATTGTCGATGAGGAGATGTCGGATACTATAGTTGGGAATGAATTGATGGTATTCGATGATGATGATTTGATGATTGATGAGCTAGAAAGGATGAACAACAAAAAGGAAGTGGATCAATAGGCACCAGTACTACCAATCCTTATGATTGGAGACAAGGAAGATAATGGACATAATGCGGAGACTAATAATGCGATTACAAGAGGCACTACTCATTCAGTAGTTCATCTGGAGGACTCTCAGAGATGCGCTTCTCCAAGAATTAATGCAATATCAACAACACAAAGGAGTATTGGATGGGCTAGAAGGGGAACAACAACGGTATCAGCATCTCGCAGCTCGAGATCGAATATGAAGAATGGTCTGGTGGATTCCAAAAATTCACCCCTCCATCGATGAAGATAATCAGTTGGAACTGTCGAGGGATAGGGAATGACCTCACAGTTCGACGCCTCAAGGAGATGTGTCTGAAGCATCGCCCAGGACTCTTGTTCCTATCTGAAACGAAGAATAAAAAGAGGATGTTACAAGACATCCAAGCTGATTTAGGCTTTAATAAGCTGTGTACAGTTGAGCCCATTTTCCAATCTGGTGATCTAGCTTTTTTTTATGAATGAATTTCAAGTTGATGTTTTATTTTCTAATAACCGGATGATTGATGTACAAGCAGTCATTAATGGAATAAAAGTCTATATGACATTTGTTTATGGGGACCCTGTATTGGAAAGACGAGACCAAGTATGGGAACGTATTACGCGTTTCTCACTAGACAAATATGGACCTTGGTTCATGATTGGTGATTTTAATGAAATTACAGGCCACCATGAGAAAGAAGGTGAGAGGAAACGGTCTGATTCCTCATTTCTTTCTTTTAATCAAATGATATCAGATTGCGGGATGTTGGAGTTTCCATGTATCGGAAACCAATTATCATGGGTTGGTAAACGACCAAACGGTACTGTTCGTTGTAGACTAGATCGAGCTCTTGGTAATGAAAATTGGCATGAAAAATTCTCACACTCAAAATTCCAATATATACGTCTGTGGGGATCATACCATCATCTGATAATGGCAAACATACTCTCGAAGCCAGCTAGGAAGAGGAAATCATTTAAATTTGACAAGCGATGGTTAGAGAGTGAGGAGTTAAGACAGATAATCCTCGACGGGTGGAAGAGTCCTAATCTATCTCCCAATGCAACAATTATGGATCATATATCTAGTTGCAGAAAATCATTATCATTATGGAAAAGAGAGAGAGATTTTAATTCAGCTAAGATGATCGAAGAGCTCAAAGCAAAGGTTGAAAATATCTATTCTGAGGAAGGAGATACAACAGAAGAGATAGCGGAGGCTGTTAAAGAACTCAATGTTGCCCTTAAGGCAGAAGAACTGTTTTGGAAACAGTTTAGTAGAGTTCTTTGGCTTTTAGAAGGTGACTCCAACACAAAATTCTTTCATGCCATTACTAAGCAAAAGAGAGCAAGGAATAAAATCACGAATCTAGTAGACCCATCAGGAACGAGAGTAGAAGATGAGGATCAATTAGTGGCCATTGCGACTAACTATTTTCGGGAGTTATTCCAGTCATCTAACCCACAACACATTGCGATTAAATATTACTGACCAGATAAATGAAAGGCTTACTGCGACTGTTTCAGAGTGGGAAGTTAAAACAACTCTTTTTATGATGCACCCAGAAAAGGCTCTAGGTCCAGATGGCTTCACTGCTCTTTTTTATCAGAAATTCTAGGATATTGTAAAGGAAGATTTAACCCGTATGGTTAATGAATTTCTATTCAATGGAATAATGGCAATTGGACTAAATGATGCCAATATTTTCCTGATACCAAAAAAGGAATGTGCCAATGAAATGTCACACTTTAGACCAATTAGTATGTGCAATGTGAGTTACAAAATAATTTCTAAGGTCCTATGCCAAAGAATGAAGAAAATTTTGCCAGATAAAATTTATGAAACTCAGTCAGCCTTTGTTGCGGGACGCAAAATAACTGACAATGTTTTGATAGCACAAGAAATGTTTCATGCTCTTAAAACTAACTCTGGAGGGAAAAAAAGGCGGATGGCAATAAAAAAAATATATGAGTAAGGCATACGACAGGCTAGAGTGGGATTTTATCAGTGCGGTCATGAAGAAGATGGGATTCTCGATTCCATGGATTGAGTGGATAATGAGATATGTAACATCTGTTAAATACCATGTGTTATTCAATGCTCAACCCAGAGGAAATATAATCCCACATAGGGGGTTAAGTCAAGGAGATCCTTTGTCCCCTTTCATTTTCATCTTATGTACGGAAGCGCTCGTTAGCCTCCTGAATCACGCGGAAAGCAAGGGAAAGATAACGGGGATGCGCGTATCACGTGCAAGTCCTCCGATATCCCACCTTCTCTTTGCTGATGACAACCTGTTTTTCTGTAAGGCGGAGCCCCGTGAATGCGATGAAGTAATGAAAGTATTAGAGATTTATGGAAAAGCCTCAGGACAATGCATTAATTATGATAAATCATCCTTACTCTTTGGTAAGCGAGTATCTGGAAACGTGAAACAATCCATAATGACTACTACTGGAATATCAAATGAAGGAGGTATGGGGACTTATCTGGGTATTCCTGAGGATATTAGTGGTTCTAAAGTAAGGCTCTTAGCCTACTTAAAGGACAAGTTAAAAAATCGTGTGAATGGATGGACTGGACGATGGTTATCAAGAGGAGGAAAGGAAATACTTATAAAGTCGGTCCTTCTGGTCCTACCAACTTATGTAATGTCAACCTTACTACTTTCTTTAGAGATTTTTGAAAATCTAGCTAGTGCCATCGCACAGTTCTGGTAGAGCTCTAATCCGCCTAAAAGGGGGCTACATTGGGTTAAATGGGAAAAATTATGCATCCCAAGAGAGAACGGAGGAATTGGATTTAAACTAATCCATGAATTTAATCTTGCTTTACTGGGTAAACAGATGTGGCGGTTAGCACAATATCCAACTTCACTACTAGCAAGGATTCTACGAGGAAGATATTTTCGTTATAACTCACCTTTGCGTGTAATGGAAGTGCACAACCCTTCTTATGGATGGACGAGTACTATGGTTGCAAAACCATTAATATCTTTAGGAATAAGGCAAAAGGTTCATTCAGAAAATGATATAAGAATTTGGGAAGACTTATGGATCCCAACAAACCCCGCAAGGCCAGCTAGACCGATCGCACTTGTTCTACACCTAATGATGTCGGCAACGAACTTGATGAGCGGTAACCCAAAGAGATGGGATACTGAGACATTAGAAAGATATATACATAAGGACGACATCCAACTGATACAATCTATGGCCATATGTCAAGATTATCATCGGGATGGGTACTGCTGGAATTATACAACGCATGGGGTTTACACTGTAAAATCATGATATTGGGTTGCTACCAATATACTCAATAGCACCACGGAAATACATGAACCAAGCATAACAAAATTCCAGGCATTTGCGTGGAAGATAAATGCACCTCTAAAAATAAAACATCTTATTTGGCATACGATATCTGGACAATTAGCTGTGCCAAGCAATCTTATACATCGTCATATGCGATGTGATAATCACTGTCCTAGATGTGGCGCAAAGAATGAAATGATAAACCATGCAATCTTCGAATGCCCACCTGCTTTGCAAACATGGGCACATGCGAATACTCCTACACTGCCAGCCCTATTCCCAATAAAAAGTCACTACACGAATTTGGACTTCCTATTATGGAGGAAGAATGATATCGAAGATCCTGAACTGGACATGGATCCATACCCATAGATTTTGTGGTATATTTGGAAAGCAAGGAATGATAATCTCTTTAGAGGGATAAACAGGGACCCTTTGGAAACTGTAAGACATGCAGAAACTGAATGCCATGCTTGGTTTCAAGAAAATAAGAGACCAGAATGGAGGGTGGTAGTGCAAAACCAAGGACATGAATCTACCTCTGAGAGATGTCTGATTGATGGCTCATGGACACACGGCGCACTCTTTAGTGATTGTGGGTGGACATGGATAAATTCAAGAGGCGAAACTCAATTGCTAGGTGCAAAAAGCCAACACCGGAGGTTATCACCGCTTCACTCATAATTAGAGGCTCTTTCTTGGGCAATGGAATGCATGTTACAAAAGTCAGATTGTCAAGCATTTGGAACCGATTGTAAGGAGCTAATCAAGATGATATAAGACCCGAAAGCATGGCCTAACTTCTCGACTGAGTTAAAGGAAATTCAAAAGCTAAATGAGAGGTTTACTGAGTTTTCTATTTCGTATGTTCCCCGTAAGAGAAATGTTTTATCTGATTCATTAGCTAAGTTAGCGAGATCTTTCCCTAGAGAATTATATTACATTGGTTGCTCTATTCCGGTCTGGTTTTCCAGACCACCTCAAGCTTGAGTAATAGAACATATGTTTTAAGAGAAAAAAGTGATGTTTTTTATTTAGAATTAATTATATTGTCCTATAGTATTATATACTAGGGGTGGGCATTCGGGTACCCGTTCGGGTTCGGGTCGGGTTTTTCGGGT
>OVBE01010479.1:0-14977 GCA_900406425.1 Iberis pinnata
GTGGACTATGATGAAAGTTTAGAAATGTTTAGGAGATCAATAACCGATATTGGTGGGATGAATTATTTTATGTCTATTGGGTGGGACGACGTAACGTGCGACATTACAACATCGGTGGTGTCAGTAACACATATAAAAGATTATGAGGGTACGTCGGACGAACTTGAATTTCTGAAGCAAGTAACTCGAATAGAAGACAGCTATAGACAAGCAAGGACATTGATAGACACACCTCTTGGTGGACAACAAAATGATGAAGGACATACGAATAAGCGACAAAGATTTGATGATGGGGGTGAAACATCATTGGGTGATGGTACTGAAGATGTCTCTCCCACTTATGACTTCGACTACACGATAGATTTTATAAACTCAGAGTATCCAGCACAGAGGGATCCTTACTCGTTTAGACGTATGTATGACAGGGAATCTTCGTTATGCGGTGGACACGTACAACTTATAAAGTCATTTGATGCACTCGTTAGAAACGACATGATTTTAGAACCTGGGGGGGCCATCACGGACTACAGATGATGAGGGTGAACCAAACCAGAAGAGTGGAACATCAACTTTGGCGATAGATGTTGAATCTGTGAGAGGGGCAGACGATGATGTGAGTGATCTTCTCGGGGGTGGTGGACAGGAGATCACCGTATGGTGTGGACAAAATATTACTGAGCAAATTGATAGAGAGTCAGCGGACACATCTCCTGCAGGAGAGTTAGTTGAGAATTATGTCCAAAATAAAGATGTTTATGTGGAAATGCATCTCCAGTCGATGATTTTGATGGCAGGTTGATGTCCACATGAAGTCCGATCTTCATAATAGATCCACAACCTTTCAAAGACAACGAGAAACTCGTTAGAAGTGACAAGGCCAATATGAATTTGAAGACGGGAGAAGATGCTTTATATGTTGGGTTAGTGCTTAAGAATTAGTCGGAATTACACAAGGTATATTCCGTGAAGAGGTTATTTAACGTGAAGGTCAGGAAGTCAGACAAATAAAGAGTAATTGTGGTATGCGTGGACGAGAAATGCGATTGGAGGGTATATGCAACAAGACATGGTGATTCTGAGAACCTGGAAATAAAACGGTGAATCTCCAACATACGTGCGATGTGAATATACGTTCTCGATATGGTAAGCAAGCAACGTCCAAAATTTTAGGTGAATTACTTAAGTCTAGATATGCGCATGGACAGAAAGGCCCAAGAGCATGCGAGCTACCAAAAATAGTCTTAACAGAAATAAATGCGACAATCTCATACATGAAGGCTTGGAAGACGAAAGAGATTTCAATACAAAAGGCAAGGGGGAATGAGGAGGACATCTACAACTTCTTGTCCACCTATCTTCATTTATTGAAGACAACCAATCCTGGGACAATATCAAGTATAACAAAGGTGAAAATTGTGAGTGGGAAAACATTGTTCAAGTACTTGTTCTTTGCTATGGGGGCTTTCGTAGCAAGGTTTAAATATTTGAGGCGAGTGGTTGTCATTGATGGGACACAAACAAAAGGAAAGTATCAAAGTTGTGTTGTCGATGCCAGTGGACAAGATGGGAACTATCATCTATACCCTTTAGAGTTTGGGGTTATCGATGGTGAGAACACAGCTGGGTGGACCTGATTTTTCAAACAGTTTTCGGAGTTTGTTAAGGACGATGAAGATCTTGTGTTCATTTCTGATAGACATCAAGCTATATATGTGGGATTGCGTAGTGTGTATCACCTAACGAAGCATGGCGCCTGTGTTATCCACCTCTGTCAAAATGTAAAGCATAGGTTTAAGTATGATGGTCTGGCGAGAATGGTTTCAAACACAGCTAGGTCATATGCAGTGAGTAATTTCAGGTATTGGTTTGAGGAAATCCAGAATCGCAACAAGAAATGTGCCCAACACGTATTAGATATTGGGCTACCTCATTGGACACTAGCATATTTTTAAGGGTATGCGTTATAACCTAATGAGTAGCAACATATCTGAATCTTTGAATGCAGTACTGCAAGAAGCATTGGAGTTGCCAATTGCGACCATGGTGGAGTCGATACACAACAATGCTTATAAGGTGGTTTTGTACACGTATACAAAAATCAAGGAAGACGTCCATCAAATGCACACCAGAAATTGAAAAAATCTTTATCGAACATCTTAAAGATGCAACTGATTATGTTGTACTCGCATCAAATGAGTGGATATTCCAGGTAACCGACAATAGTGGGAGTACATTTACTGTGGACTTGTTCAAGAAGACATGCAAATGTAGGGTTTTCTATGTGTTGCTAGTTCCATTTTGTCATGCTCTCGCATGTGTCGGCATAAAAGGCATGGATATCTATGCGCTAGTAGGGGAGTGATATTTTTTGGAAACATGGGAGAAGATGTGGACCGAGAACATTCTCCCCCTGGCAAAGAAAATGATTTAGATGTTCCAGTCTATGAAGAGGAGGCGAATCCACCAAAAACAAAACGTAGGTCAGGTCGACCGCGCAAAACAAAAGTTCCATCTCAAGGGGAACATTCAGTATTTTTTGTTAAAAACATAATGTCCAAACACATTCCCATTATGTTATCCTATGAATTGGCATTCTAACCGAAAATTTTTGCAGTTGACCAGAGCGAAGACAAATGTTATGCGGAGATGCTCCAAGTGTAATATATATGGACATAATAGGACGCGTTTCAAAACCCCACTATAGAAGTTGGTGGACAATGCGTTGTGGTATTAATGTAGGCGGGTTTATTTTGTAACTCGTAGTATTGCCAGTGCTGTCCATGGGTTATTGTTGTGCCCACGAAACCCATAATTATTTGTGTATATATTGAGGAAACACTCTCTTGTGTAAGCGGATACGAGAAATATTTTTAGATGTGTCAACCGGCTACTATCATTATCCACATTCAATTATAACATGCGTCAAATGGGTTTGCTAAGCCGCATATGGTCCACGTATGTTGCCATGCCACAACACCAATAAAATGGAAAAAGAACCCTTACTAGCTGTAATATGTACTATAAAGTTCCCGATTCAGAAATCCTAGACTCAAGATTTTATCCCATTTATTGGGTCTTCCACTGTTATCCTCCTTCCATCGTTTCTCCCCCACTTTCCAATCTCAGAATGCTAGATGGAGTTGAGCGAATCTTCATTTAGGAACTCGCAAAAAACGACATACGGTGGAGGTTCTGTGTGTTATTGTCGAAAGAAAACAACAATGGCAAAGTCTTGGACATATGCTAACCCAGAAAGAAGATATTTCAAATGTTCTCTCCATGGGTTTACTGGATGGACATACGACGAAAAGCCTGATGGCTGGCAAAATCATAATTTGCTAGAGGATCAGGAGCAGAGCCGGCGCCTGAAGGAAGAGCTCTATGTTTTGAAAGCTGCATCTTCCCCAACTACGAATGGAGGACCTCCAGATTCAAGTTCAATTACCAAGTTGGAAGAGGAGTTGAACCAGATGACAAGAGATGCCATTGCGGAGAAGGAAAAAGAAGCTTTAGTTCGACATTTTATTGTCCTATCGTGGAGAGGGTTCATCGTTCTAACAGGAATGATCCTAACAATGATACAAAAGTAGCAATTTGGTCTGAAGGTTTGGTATGGATTGGTTTTATATTGTATCTACCCTCTAACATTTTTAAAAAAATATGTAATGGCAACTAGTTCACCTAATCCAATCTTTTTTGTGTGTACTTGTCGGATTTGAATCTAGGAGACTAGTTTTTTGTACGCTTATATTATGTCCACGACATTCCATTTTATGTTGTTTTCTGGCTATTATATTTTGTATGGTTATAAGTTGTCCATTACATTCAGTTTATGTGGTTTTATGTCTACCATAAGATTATATTTGACATACTTCTATGACTTTGTCATCAGAACCAAAAAAGTACAATATAGACAAACTTAAAACATAAAACATTGTTTAAACTTGAAACATAGGACACATTGTTTAGGTTGGCGGTTTAAAACATTGAACAAATACTTTTTCAAACACATAAGTAAACAGTAGACAAAGTCAGGATTACATCACAGGTTGAATGTGTTCCTCGTACAGCTCAATTGGAAATTGAGTACGCGTGTTATCCACCATCTTGTCCATGATCACGGAGAAGTCAATTCCTTGAGAATGGCGCTCAATAAATTTTACTGCTAGTGGACCACAATCTCCTGTACGTTCGTTTTGGGGGACACCAGGTGGTCTGCATTGGTAGAAGACATGAGTTATGAATAAATCCGATGATTCACTGTCCTCCACCGAATTGTTGACAATCACGCCTAGAATGTCGACCATAGGGTTCATGATCTCGTCTATCGCTCTTCTGTGAAACTGCTTATTAACGAATCTTATATCTCGATCTTACCCAATTCATAGGTGCGTAAATAATGTCAATCTTATGATACCAAGGAAACTTAGTGAAGAGAATCGGGGCCATTCTGTGGACAAAATTCCTTATAGTTCTATTCTATTTCAATTATGCATCAGTTTCCTGCTTGATAAACCGGGTATGTTCATCCACCAACAATCGGATGAACCAACTTTTGAGTATGGCAACTCTTCTTTTGACTAGCTTATCTCTGAGCCTTCGCCAAATGAGACGTAATAGTGCTTCTACAAGTTGTGTATGAAATATGTTGTTAGTAACTAACATTATGTTATGATAACATACATGAGATTATTTTTACTTACATGGGTGTCAATCCATTTCTGTGGGGAGCAATATCCCTGAAAAATAGAACGAGCAACAAGATGACCATCAACTGTGTAAGTCCTACATATCATGATTAGGCATTAGCAAACCAATATTTTGGGGCCATCATTTGGCAAGGGATACTAACTGGTTCTTTCTTAACTGCTTACTTTTCCTTATGTGCTTTCAGTATGTCAATGAATTTTTTCCTCAATGAGGCATCGACTTTGGTAAATGATTCGTGGACGTCTTGTTGGTGGAAAACAACTGATGGAGTGACTACAGTTCGATACCTTTTAAGGCGTCTTGTAACCCTCCATTCATGCTTCGTCTACATCCACTGGCCTCTTATCAGATCGTTTTATCTCAGCTAGATTCTTATTATCCCCATCATCTTCATCATCAGACCCTTCTTCATTGATTGGTGCTTCGTCAGCTTCCTAATAAATGAACCATAGACAATTTGTTTGGCATACATTGTGCACAAAATAATTTGAGCAACTCTATTTTGATTTACGTTCAGTACCTTATCTACTCCTTATTGAACATTCTTCAGATTAGTTTCCTCGACATCTCCCACAGTCATGGTATCTATGTTCTGTGATGTAATTGAAGGGAAAAATCATTACATGGAACACACATATCGCCTGCTTTATATGGTGGACATCTAAGTTTATTAACCATGTCCACTGTAACGAAATTCTCAATTGCTCCCGGATCTGCAAGTGTCACTAGCTGGTAGTTTGAAGTGTATAACTCAGCATAATCCCCTTGAGACAATTGTGGTTGTGATGCACCACTAACAACGCCGCCGAACTCATTGCTTGACTACAATTTTAACGGATAGCATGTTAGTTAACCGTAGGTTACATATACTTATCTTGGACAATTTAAAATATGTCCACCTGCAACGAGCTCCAAGCCCCGCTAGGTTGCTGAAAAAGTTTCCTAACAAGGTGATGAAAGTCCTTAACCTAATATTTAACATATTACACTATTTATCTAATACGTCCATTCCTTTACAAAGACAAACTAACTAGGCATTTGTCTAAACTTGACTGAGCACATCACTTCCGGATTGGGTTCATTACTTCCATCAATAAGGATGTCCAAATGATTACCCTCCTCCCAAACATACACAGCTTAACTTAGAATGTTCCACATAAAAGATCCATTATAATATCTTTGACTTTGCATGGGCCAAGAGAAATCAGTAAAACATCTCAATTTTTTACCTTGCTTGTCATCGGTCCTACATTATCTACTCCATCCTCCATGCTCTCCTCCAAAAATTTGAGTAATATCCTATTCGACATAAATACCTTATAATGTCAATGACGTCCACGATATGTTAAGGGCTATATGAAATCTTATGTTGACATGTGACGTCTATGTGTCATCCTGTCCAGCATCTGCCTCGACTGGTTGTCTGACTATTGTCTCCTCCGTCTTATCCGTTGGTTGTCTGACTACTGCCTCCTCCATCTTCTCCTGAAACATATATGAACATTTTTGTTACAAATTTCCCTAACTATAAATGAAAACCATATTTTTACCTCCTCTTTGTTCCATCCTTAATCATGTCCCTCGACTGTTTGTCCCAAAATCGTATCACTTTCTTTGCCATCCTGACAGAAATTACATGAAATAATTTAGTATTACTTATATTACATTTGACATAAATATTCGTCTACCTTTACATCGAGTGATCTGCCGTCTAGTTGTGCAAGTTCCAACACTACCTTTGCAACATCTGTAAATTGATATCCAACATTGCCAAGGATGGCCTCTCCTACTTGGTCACCATCCTGATTTTGAATTTGTCTTCTTCCTGCTGGGTTCTTTGGTCTCTTCTGAACTACTACCTACTGATACAGAACGTTGACCTCCAAGAGGTTATGTCATCCCTCTGAGCATTCCTGACAAACAGAGCTCGCTGAAAATATTGTCCAGCATCTCATCCATCATTGATTTTTTTCATGCTTTCCAATAATTTATTCATTTCAGCATCTCGAGCGGCATTTAGCGCCTCCATATGCTTGTACACATCTTCTACGTTGAATAGAACATATCCTTGTCCACAACCTGCTTCTTTTGCTGTAGACTGGTCTTCTACTTCAGTTCCTTTATGTGTGCCTTTCGTTTTCTTCCCCTTACCCTTCAGATTCTTCTCGCCATCTATCAAAGGCCATTTGGCATATCCACCTAACCACATGGCATTGGTTAATATTCTCATAAGTTAATATTCTCGTCCATAATGCGCTCAGTGTCTTCAAGGTGTGGCTTCACAACAAGCTACAAATACAATGGACATGTTTATAAATTGCCAAAACTAACACATATGTTAACCAATGAAAAAAAACTTTTGTCTACCGTAACTTACGTCTTTCATGTATTCAACCTCCATAATTTTTTAGTTGTGAAACAGTTTCAAATCGGCCAAGTTTTAAATAGACTCGTTTGTGAATGTGTTATGGACCTCCAGATCGGGAAGGAACCTCTCCAGTTCGGGAATAGTGTTGGAAAAGAACAACTGAAATGCAATGGTAAACCCGTGTGTGGCGGTGTGCGACTGGTTGAATTTAACATACAACTCCTTAAGCGTTTTTCACTTCTCACCATCCTTTACCATTCTCAGTGTCATTTCGAATGACTCGTGGCCCCACGGGTATCTTTTGAATGCCTCAAGGTCTCTCACCATCTCGACTATGGGTGAAGAAGTCCTAACTAGCTGTCTGATACACAACAGAATTCCTTCGACTATGACGATCAACGCTAGCCTTCTGCGACGCCATGAAGGCATTTTGTCCCACTGTTGTAGAAGATAGTCGCCCTTCAATATTTCCACCACCTCCTTATTTGTAAGATTTTCGTATTCTCCTAGAAATAGCACATTCCAATGTTTCCTCCTCGGGTCCGGTGGTGTTTGAATCCTCTTAATCTTGTTTGCGTCGGGAAATTGTCCACATGGTACACCATTTATTACCCCAAAATTTCGTAATGAGAACCTAAATGGATGTCCACCGAAGATGAACCACATCTCGTGTTTTCTCGCTGTGATGAGAGATCTATACAACATTTTCATGACCAGCTTCCCGGATAATGACGCTTTTCTGACTGGTATTTCCAAGAGTGGACCGAAACATGAAGCTTTAAGATATTCCAGATCCAGTGAACCTTTTAGCGCGTCCACAATCTCCAAAAGAAATTATGGTCTCGAGTATGAGTTAATACGTCCAGTAGGAGGGTATCTATCGCTCGCGTACAACCTTTCTGGTAGTTGATTGGGGTCGAAAAAAAATCATCTAGGAAGCCTCTGTGGACGACAAGTACGTTTTGTTTGCTTCTATATGCATGTGCATCGTTATTCCTCTGGCGTTTAGATCTTCTTGAGCTTGTGGCTTCAGAAATAATGGATGTTAACAGATTTGAAGGCGAGATTGGAAAAAAGAAAGGAGAAAGTGTAAGAGATTTCTCTTCAATGGAAGTTTTTATTTTTGGGGGAAAGAGATGGTCGACGAGTAGTTGTGAAGAGAGAGACTAGAAAAACTAGTGAAGTGTGATTGATTTGATGATTGAGCAGTTACTTTTTTGAAAAAAATTAAATTAAATTAAATTTTATATTTTACCGGGAATCGCAAGTTTTTTGGGAGGCAAATTCGTCTCTTGTTTATTACGATTATGGCACAGTCCATAAAGAATGAACCTTATGACATTACAGGCAAAATTTTGTGAATTTATGGCACACCAGGTAATTTACTCATTTTGGTATTATTATGTTCAAAGTATTTGTCTTAAAAGATATTTTGCATTATTTATCAAACTGGTGACTTAGACAGGAGGTCTAAACAACCATTTTGCACTTTGTGATAAAAAATATATTTTTAATAAGATTTTATTTTCAGATTTAGTTGTATTGCTTTAGTTTATGCTTGTGAATTGGTTTTCAGTGTTAGTTAAACCCAATCTCATCTTTAATCATACTAGAACTTCTCTCTCTACCAATAACTTCTCCCACCTCTCTCCTTTGAAGCGACCTTTCATATACAGCGTTGGGCCGGCGTCCGGCCACCGACGGCTGGCGTCCGGCCACCGACGGCCGGCGTCGACCCCTTTTATTTTCTGTTTTCGGCTACTTTCCGCATCTCGGCTTCTCTATGCTTATTTTGGTATTGGAAATCCTAAATCTTACCTTCCATGTTACATCTTTGTATCTTCTCTTTGCTTCTCTGGTTTGCATGTCACTTTTTTGTGCAGATCGGACCTCTACGCTCCTTTTTGGGCTGCTTCACGTACCTGGTTGTGGCTTGGGGATGTCTTTCGGTGGTTGGCCGTTCTTCTTGTTCATGATGCGGTGGTGTTGATCGGCGATTGGGATTGTGGAAGGTACTTATCAGTTTCTGTAGGAGATTGGGGGCTTCGAGATTACAAAATTGGTGCTTTGGTAAAGGTTGGAATGATGGAGAGTACTCAAGCTGATTTTCCGATGATGCGGATGTTTTTGACTGGGTTCGGAATCATGACCGGCGGCCACGTTTCTTCACGACAACCTTACGGTTTGTCTAGGGCGACAACGTCTCCTGGATCATTTTTGCGATGGTTTCAATTGGGCTTGATTAAGCCTTTTGGCTTTCTTTTAGTCCATTGGGCCAATCATCTTTTGGTCTAACCCATTTGTATAATAATATTTTGTTGTGTCTTTTCTTTCGTTTTATTTCTTAAGTCTCTTGTCGTCTCTATGTTTTTATTAGATGTAATCGAACAAACCTATGCGGGTATATCCCGGGTACTCCTATTCCGTTACGGTCTTTTACCGTATTCTTGGGAACTTATGGGTTTGTTACAGTCTGGAAAGGTCCCCTTTCTTGCTTGCCGTGGTCCTTCGGGACTTATTTCACTTTATTTAGAAGTTGTAATTTCCTCTCGTTTCGAGAGCATTTACCCAATATGGGTCTTATACCTCCCTCTTAGTGGGGCTTTGTCTACCCTTTATGGGTTTGTTCTTTTACTCTAATAAAATATATATTGACGACAAAAAAAAATGCTTGTGAATTTCATTCTTCGTATTAGTTTTTATGTTTTAATTTACTAGATACTAATTTTCCTTTTAAGTACATTTAATGTTGTATGTGTATTTGATAATTAAATACTGTTAATGATATGATCCTAACCGGCACTAAACTAGAACTTGAGAAAGCAGCTTTGGATCAATGAGTTTATGAGCTTGAAGAGAAGGATAAGCTTGTAGATAAGGAGACATTGGAGTTTCAAACTGGAATAATAACAAGATCAAAGGCTAAACAACTTGTTGGAGAATTAGGACAAGTATCAAGAGAAAATAATAAGAGAATAAAAGTCTTGGACTTAAAGCTACACTTGAACCACTTCTTTATACTATCTCGGGCAGTCTAGTGTGTGCTAATCCAATCACATTGGTTGTGATATAAGCTGCCTAGATATTCATCAAGAGAGGTGTTGTGGCTTGCACTCTTTTCCTTGGTTTGGTTTTGTCCCATTGGGTTTTCCAAACAAGGTTTTTAATGAGGCTTGTTCACAACACTTATACAAGTGCTCTTGATGATACTTAAGCCCATTTCTACCCATTTTTAATCTTATTTTCGCTTTTAAAGTTAAGACACAATTTAAACTTTCATGGGAGCCTTTTGTTTTAAATGTTTTGTGTATTTCCATGAAGCTGTGCATGTACAGCCTTCTTCCCATTATATTTGGACGAAATCTATCAATAAAATCATCAAACACCTTTCTAAAAAACCTAAAGAATTCTCTTCAATCTTGTTTGATCATTTTGTTCTTGTTTATGTTCATAATTTGTTTCTACATAACAAGACAAATCCATAGTCTAAGAGTCATTCCGCAGCTCTTAGAAATATCATTCACTCCATTTCGTTTCATCACCATTACAACTATTGGAGAAGCATTCACGGGCTTGATCCTCACACCTAGGATCACATCAAGTGGTATCAGAGATAATCTCCATCAAAAGGTTGTATTTTTCTGTTTTTGCCGGTTTTAACTAATCATATTCTGATTTGTCTCTTGAAATTTTATGTGCTTAGATCATCACGAATTTGAATTATATGATTCTTAAAGCTTTGATTAAGAGAGTTACAAGTAGATTTCGTGCCATTATTCAATAGGTTGTGATCTGTTGTTGAGGGAAAACGAATCTGTTCATTAGCACTCTGTTTTGACTGTTCATCTTCTATTGAATCTGTTTGTGTTTAGATCATTGCTAGACTGATTTTTTGAATGATTAGAAGCATGATTAAGAGTTTTAACAAAATAATTTAAGAAGATTTGAAGTTCACTCTGGACATGTTAGATACACAAACTGTTATGTTCTTTCATGTTAATCTGTTTCTGTCTATTCACATTCTATTAACTGTTGCAATCTGATTTTTGGATAGATCGATTCGGAATTTGTGAGTGTTTTAATAGGGATCATAATCAGTTTGTTGCATATAGTATGTGATCAATTTGCTGGAATTTTGAGTTGTTTGAAGGTCACAATTGAATGAATGCAGAAACTGTTTTTGACTCATCATCTTCCATTGAATTCTGTTTAGATCAATTCCAAACGGTTGCATAATCATCTAGAGTTGATGTTTAGTGTATCTAAGAAGAGAAATTTTTTTTTTTGAGGGGTTACGTTTCTTTTTACTTAAAGAACACATTCCGTCTGCATGTTATTATATTTGCATTCTCTTTTGCTTAAATCGGAATCTTTTTTGATCATTTGAGTTCTAATTGTTTGAAACTGATTTTATATTGGTTTATATGCTATCTAAGGATTGTGATCATTGAGCTTGCATATTAGAACATATTAATCTGTTGTGTTTTTAATTTTTGTCTTTGTAAGGACAAGTTGCTGTTGACTTCTTTGTTGAATTTGTTTCAGGGAAAATGGTAGCGTTTGAGGACATAATGAGCATGCTTAGTCCCATTGATCAGAAATTTATAAAAGACTTCACATCAAGAATGGATCAAAAGATTAGCACACAACTAGATTCACTTAAGCATGAACTCTATCAAAGATCAAATCACAAGAATAAACCAAGTGGAATGAGCAGTTCTGAACTTAAGGAAACACCTTCCTGCATGTCAAAGAGTAGCAACAAACGGCTGGAGAAGCAACAGAGGTCAATTGACATTGTTTCTCAATGGCTAGACTCACAGAATCATTTCCTTAAAGAAGTGGATCAGAAAGAAGGTGCAAAGGACCAAGTTTATTTGAAGGAAAACCAAAGAAGCCCTACACTAGTTCAAACTGAAAATCTAGTTACCTCTTTTCCTATTATCTCTCCTTTTCATTGTGCTAATACTTGTGCACATGTCTCTACTTCCAAAACCATTGAACAAGTTTCATATCATGATAAAGAAGAACTTGTTATGGTACCAGATGTTCAAGTAATAAACATAGTAGAGGAAGTTGAAGCTACCCCAAGGAAATCAGAATTTGACTCAAAATCTTCTTCCCAAGAGGAGAAAGCCATTAAAAGAAGGCTAGAATATGTGGACTTCTTTTTTGGCTATTCGACACCATGGGGATCCAAGAATAATAACAAGACATGGTTGCTTGAGGTTATGAATTCAAATCCAAGAGAAAATGCTAATGTTCACAAGCCATTTAAGGAAAACAAGCATCAAGATGTTGCAGACCAAAGCTACAACAACAACATTAACCTGATTTCAGACCATTAAGAAATATTTTATCTTAATCATTTTCTGTTTTTCAGGAGCAATAGGCTACAACCATGGATAGGAGTTATGAAACATCAGCCTTGGAAAGGATTGATTGTATCTTGTCTAATTAAAGAATATCCAGCTGATGCATCATGCCTTACCAAGGCTCCACCTCATCGAGATAAGTTCATAACCCTTCAAAAGAGAGATGAAACTAACTTGATATCTTTTGGTACATGTTATAACATTATTAGGATGGAACTTAAATAAGGACGATGTAATAGACAAGACATGAGACCCATGCCTAAATCACAAGACCCTAAATTAATCGATTAGCTAATGGAGAGCTAAGGAGTATGCTGAATTTGAAAGCTTCAAACTATACTTGGAACACGTTCTCAACTCAACAAGGAGTGCTTCAAGTCTTGTTTCAGTTCAAGATCAGTTTGGAGCTAACCGGAACCGCAACTCAAACTCAAAGCACAATAACTTTGTCATATATGGATTTATCCATACTTAGACAACACCAAACATTTGTTTGCGACCAGGAGACTTTCGGAAGCCATTAGAGGATACTTTGGAAGAGATTTTTCAAATATCATACCTTCTGAACCATATTAGAAGTGGAGATGGATTTGGATAGCCTATACCTGAAGATAGGGCAACACCAACAACTTGGCCAGCTAGTAATCTGTCCAAATTGGCAAGACCAATTCCAGCACCCTCTTGGATCATCAAGATAATATTCTTGTGGAGTTACATTACCAAAAGAATGACCCATATCATCACCCAAACTGATGACACATTCATTTGCTTAAACTTAGTCATTTTGAGCTTATCTATGCCATTATCCTTTATCATTAAGTTGGATGTGTGTTTTCCGTTTCAGAATTTTATTTGGAAACCAGGAGACATCTTTGGAAGGTTTAAGACAACTAGTGAATTCTAAGAAGGCATTCATCAACCAAACCAAGGAGTTTTAAACCTTAATTCTTCAAAATTCGTTTTTGATTCTTCACCTCCTAGTTTACCTACGAATTTTGCTTGAATTTATGCTTAAGTTGGTTTGTTTGAGTATTCAAGGCATAATTAGGCTTTAAATCCTTGGAAATTTTTTTATGTTTAAGTATGAAACATAATATGTTTTTCGAATATGTTCTTTAAAGGGTACCCACATTTTCAAGCCTTAAATATGATCAATCATCGTTTGTGGGAGATTGTTTGTTGCAAGTGTTCAATTTAAGAAAAAATTGTTGATTATCTAAACAAATTGCTGAATGTTTGAGTAGCAAACTGAACTCTTTAAGTTTATGCACTTTCTGAATTTTATGTCTTATTTAAAGAAGAGTGATTGCTTGTTGTTTGTTTGTGAATCTTGCAAGGAAACCAGTGTAGAAGCTTTAAAGGAAATACTCATGGACATAGAATGTGAAGATCTTAGACATGAGCTTCAATTAGCCACTAAAAATGATACTTATTCACAAGGAAAATAAGGCATTGCATTATCAGACAGTTCGAAATTATTCAGTGGATTAATCAAGAGAGCAAGGATCATCAAAGACAATGCCTATTCTTATGAACTCACAGGTAAGTGTGATCATACCTGCATATATCCATCATTCTTGGATGGATACCAATTCTTGTTGCAGATCTTGTAGAGTTCGCGAAGATCATCAGTCACTTGTCCACTCGTGAAGCCAGTCCATTTATGCACTGAGACACCACTAAGAAATGCTGTCGGCTTCTCATTTGCACTATCAGTTGGGAGTTCTATCTCTTTTTCTTCTAGACATTCTTTCCTAGAGATGAGAGAATACCTTTGTGCAACAACTTTATCCTTGAATCTGGTGTGATCAAAATTAGACGATCTGGACTCTTTTCTTTGTTTCTTGATCTCACCATCTTGTTTGATAGCAATCTCCTTTGTCTTCTGTAACCGTGATGATCTTGCAGATTCAGACGGTTGAGTTTCTCATTGTACTTCATCCAGGATCATGACGTCATCAACCTCTGATCTGGTAACCACTTTTTGAGTTTCCGCCACTTGAGTCTCAACTGCTTGAAGATCTGGCTCACAACGTTAATTGTTTACATGTACATGTTCATCTTCATCAACTGCCAGGCCTGGTTCAGATTCAATTCTTACATCTTTGTGATACGATTTAACTTCTAGCAGATCAGGCACTTGATTTTCCCAAGGAGCTTGATCTCTATGCCGTGACTGTTTATCTTCAGTTCCCAAAAACAAGAATCTGTTGGGAAAACCCAACTGACCACATGGGGGTCTGTAGATTGTCAGAATGCGGCAAGAGTTCTCACCAATCCGAGTCTCATCTGTTGCATGCATAGGAGTTTGGTACTCAGATTCTGTTGGAGAAGAGATTTGCATCGGTGATATCGGTGGTAGTTGCCTGGCTGGTTGCGATGTTGCTACATTTGGAAGAATCTTTGCAGTTCCACAATGAATTCTAAAAATTCTCCATCTTGATTCGCAAACTGAAAACCATAATTTTAGAAAGAGAGAGAGAGAGAGAGAGAGAGAGAGAGAGAGAGAGAGAGAGAGAGAGAG
>OVBE01010480.1:0-14977 GCA_900406425.1 Iberis pinnata
GAATTATGATGCAGTGTTTGCTTGTCTAGAGAAATTGTATGAGGAGTATTGTACTAATTACAACATAGTTGAAAGTAGTAAAAGTGGATCCTCTCAGAATCAGACTCAAAGTGGATCCTCACAGTCACAGAAAGATAATGTGTTTGAAGATATGGATTTAGAAAGTGGTGTTGAATATGAAAGAGTAGATACTGTGTACAAAGAATGGGTAAATAAGGTAGGCTTTGAAGATGCAACTTCAGAGTTGGAATTATATTTGGCAGAGAAGTTGGAAAATCCAAAGGAGAATTCTCTAGGAATACAGTTTGGTGTATTAGGATGGTGGAAGATGAATAGTACAAAGTATCATATATTGGCTTCACTAGCTAAAGATGTACTTGCAATACAAATTTCGAGTGTGGCATCTGACTCCGCTTTTAGTAATAGTAACCGTGTTCTAGATCCATCTAAGAGTTGCTTGACACATTACATGATTGAAGTCCTCATGTGCACAGAGCAATGGCTCAAATGTGAGATTCAAATTAATGAAAATGGTCTTATAACCAATCAAGAGATTCTTGCTGACATTGAATTGCAAGATGAACTCGAAAGAGGTATTTTTATGAATTTTTATAAATTTTTTTTATCTCATTTCGAGTTTAAACATTAACTTACTGTTTATATTTGTGTTTTCTAGAGTTTGAAGCTCAAGACAACTTAAGAGAATAAGAAGATTGGAGATTGAATGAACTTCTAGAGTTTGGAGAGATTAAAAGTTATCTAACTATCTAATCTTTATTTTTGTTACTTTGAAATTCTATATTTTTGATTAAATAAAATTTGATTTTGAGTGATTGAATATGTTGAATGAATCTGATTTTTCAGGTGTTAATTAAGACTTGAAAGTTTGATTTTGAGTGATTGAATATGTTGAATGAAACTCTTGCTTTTGTTGTTGAATACTTGGATTTGAATTTGCTTATCTCTTTTTATCTCTTTTTGGACTTGTTTCTTTTTATGTGTGTTAGTTTAATTTGTAGCATACTTAAATTTATGGTTGTTGAATATTTAAGTTTGTGAAAACTTAAGTTTAAAGTTTATGTTGAATGTTTACAAGTTTTTTTGGTTTTCAAATTTTTCAGATTTTCCGGATTTTTTCGGATTTCTCGGATTTTTTCGGATTCTCGGATTTTTCAGATTTCTCGGATTTTTCGGATTTTTTCAGATTATTTTCAGTTTTCGGATTTTAAATGGATAATATAAAAAATCTTAAAACCGAACCGAAACTGAAATTTTAAAAACCGAACCGATCTGATTTTGACTAGAAATCCAAATGGATTTTAAAATTTTAAAATTCGGTTAACCGAAAACCAAAAAAACCGATCCAAAACCGATCCGAAATCCGAATACCCAGCACTACCACAAATCTTGAACCAACTCCTTCGGCCTTCAAGGCTTACAGAAACCCTAGTCCTCACATTCAATAACAAACAGACATAATACATTCAACAATTCACAAATTACTTTCCGATAAGATATAAAACATTAAAGCTCTCAGATCTTAACAGACAAAATTAGTCGATAATGGCACAACGAATTGGTTCATCTCCAAAGCTAATAACTCTTTTAAATCATCATCACATTGTTTCAACCATCCATGCTTGTATATATATATATATATAGATAGATTCACAGAGACACAGAGAGAGAGAGAGAGAGAGAAAGAGAGAAGAAGAAGAAACAACAATGGTGATGATAAAGAGTCATTGCTAGAAACAACCTAATGGCACCATTAAATCATCATCATCATAGAGCTTAAATAACTACAAGATCTTATATCAAACATAGAATCAATGAAGAAATTTGCATGATTTAGGGAAAAGCAAAACCCTCAGTTAGTGAATAGCTCTGTCATTGTGACGCATAAATCTCTGATTTTTCAAACAACAAGTAGTTATCATTGTTATAGAGGAGAAGAGAAGAAGAAGCAATAGCGATAGTAACAATGTAAGAGGAAGAAGAAGAAGAAGAAGACATTGTGATGATAATGATGATGATGATGAGTTACAATGATAACTACGTGTACAATGACATTGAAAAATCAGGGCATCACTCAGAATTGATTCACAATTACATCAATGGGCAAAACTACAATCTCATTATTAACATCTAAAAACTATAAGAAACATGAAAAAGTTTCAAACTTTAAAACCTAAGATCTCACATCTATATAAATGGGCAAAACCAGAATCTGATTAAACGTTTTTAAAAAATGCAAAAAGTTTAAAACCTTTGTCCTCAGATCTAATAATATACTAATGGGCAAAACCAAAATCTGATAAAAACTTAAAACAAATTCGATAAACATGCAAAAGATTCAACATTTTTGCTCTCAGATCTCATAGTTATATCAATGGGAAAAACCAAAATCTGATACAAACTTCAAACAAAAAGTTTCAATCTTTTGATGGGTAAAACAAGAATCTATTAAAAACTTAAAACGGGTCTGAGAAATGTGATAAAGTTTAAAACTTTTTATGCCCTCAGATCTCATAGCTATATATTGGATCATTGACAAGTATTTGAGTAAATCTAGCAAAACCCAAAAAGCCAAGAACACAGCTTATTCACCAGCCAACGCACGTGTGAGAATATGTGATGTGAGTGTGTGAATGTTCGCTGGCGGTGAAACGGCGGTGTTCAAAGCTTTTAAGGTATAAACAACACGCCGGAGATAACCAAATACAAACGCTCTATTTGTAAATTTATACATCATTGGGCAAAACATTCGAAAAAAGTTATAAACCCAAAACAAAACGAAACTTTCAGAGGAAGAAATTAAGCTAATATGCGAGAAGATAGTCGGAGAAACAGATCTTAAATAGTAGTTTAAAGGGTATATAAAGACGATTAAATTAGGGTTTTTTGAGTTTGGAAATGACGATAACACCCTTGTGTCTTTAAACCTATAGGTTATTGGGCTTATGTGTTATGAAGTTCATGTCTCTATTCTAAGCCCATTAATAATTTAGATTTTTAGCTTTTTCAAGTCAAATTTTGACGTTTTATGTTTCTTCCTGAGCAAGGATCAAAGGGACAAAGCTATGACATTTATCTTTGGGTTTTATGATCAACTAGTTTCTCTTCTTGCACTATGCGTGGATTGTAAATTTCTATTTTGTTTTTATTTTGTTTTTGTGAAGAGTTTTTTTTTTATCATTTTTATGTTAGTTTGTCGCTGTAACAAAGTTTAATATATCGATACTTATTAGATTGATGATGAAAATGATTTCACGTCTGTTAAAAATAGAAGTTTTGAAGGAGTTAGCTCTTTTGATGATGTTTATTTAAGTTTAATTCATTTTGTATATATGAAATTTTATTTTTAGTTAATGTATTATATTTTTTGACATTTTAGACAGTTTATCTGGTAAAGCTGCCAATTTGAGATATTTTTGTGGTGGTACATGTGGCTGCACATAATGTATCGGTGTTGTTTATTTCATTTAGGTTGTTTAGACAATTGAGCACTCTCTATCTTATAGGGGCATTTTCCCTCTTTTTCGTGTAGTTATTTTTTGTTTTTTAAACATTGAAGTTTTTGTTGAATTTTGGTTTATATTTTGTTACTTTTTTGTTTGTTAATTCTTTTTATTTTCGTGGCTTTCTAATGTTCTTAAAAAATTTCTATTAATTTTAAACTTCAATTATTTATCTTCAAATAACATTTGTCTACTAGAGTTAGATTATTGTTAGAGATTTTTGTTGAATATACCATAAGTGTAAAATGGATTATGGAGAATACCATAAACACTTGAAGTTGTAGCCAATACCAAAAGGTTATGGTGGTGTGGCATGTGCATAATGTCGATAGTGCCCTTCTAATAGTTGGCGTGTGAGTTGTTGCAACAATGAGATAATTAATGAGAGTTAATGCAATTAAATTATGACATGACATGTTGTGTTATCCAAAAGGTAAAAACAAGTGCTTAGATGCTTAATTAGTAGATCTTAATGGAAGTAAAATTTGATGGAGAAGAAAGGGGATTGAAGAATCATTAATGAGTTTTTTTAAAAAAAAAAGATTTAGTGTCCATTTAAAAAGGTTCGTTGAGATAGACTTCATTTAATATGTGCTATAATGTGCGTGAACATAATGTATCGTGCTCTCTGAATTTAACGTCACAATATCGTATATGAAAGCTTGGTATGCTAAGGAAGTGGCTATGTGAATTGGAAGGGGTGGAGAAGATGATAGTTACCAATTTTTGTCCACGTATATGCATGTTATGCCTATGAAAAATCCAGGGACCATTTCAGAAGTGAAAACAGTTACTACGTCAGAGAGTGTAAAATTGTTCAAACATTTGTTTGTTGCTTTAGGTGCTTCAGTTGCTTGGTACAAACATTTGAGAAGGATAATTATCGTTGATGGTACACAAACGAAGGAGAAATATAGAAGTTGTTAGCAAGTGGACAAGAAGAGAACTACCATATTTTCCCATTAGCATTTGGAGTAATTGATGGGGAGAACACTACTAGATGGACATGATTTTCGAGAAATTACCAACATTCGTCGATGACAGAGATAATCTAGTTTTCATATCAGACAGGGACCCCGCCATATATGCAGGTGAGCAACATTTATTTGTCGTGGACGTTGTTTTGTGCAATGTGAAATAGGTGTCAGTAGAAATACTTGTCTACAAATTATTACAAGTTAGTAGGGGTTGTAATGTAGAAATGATGTCCATGATATGTTTGGTAGACAAAAAATTGTATAGATACGGTAAGTGCGTAACTGCATAACTACGGTAGATAATAAAGATGCCCATCATCTATTTGGTAGAAAACAAGATGTCCATGATCTGTTTGGTAGACAAAAAATATTATACATCATTATGTCCATGATCTGTAATACATCATTACATCTATGCGTATTCTGTGAACATTTATGCGTGTTTTTTAGACTAGGTATCAACAACTGCATGCGATATATACGTACATAAACATATCTTTTTTTTTCCGAATATTACTTGGATAAAATGGTAAATTTTGAAAACTACAAGTTTTGGGAAGGTTTATCCACGAGCCCACCATAGGGCATATGTTGTCCATCTGGAAAGAAACATAAAACATAGATTCAACTGTGAAGGCGTCGCAAGAATGGTGTCGAATGCGACAAGAGCATACACGATTAAGAATTTTAGGTATTGGTTTGAGGAGGTTGAAAAACGCAGTCCGAGTTGTGCTAAATACTTTGTGGACATAGGGTGTGCGCATTGGGCACTTGCATACTTCTCCGAAACTCGATAAACATAGGATGTGCGCATTAGTGTATTAGATATTATAAACAACATTACTTATTACTATTTTATCCACCATCATTGTATACATGTCCACCAACATTGCAGATTAGTCCACAAACATCGTTATGTTGTCCACTACAACATGATTATCTCTACACACAACACACACTCGTCAATTTGAAAATCACAACCAATCAAGCCAAAACTGTCATCATTTGCATTTCAAATATAATCACATTGTCCACCAATGTCTGAATTAGGTTGTCCACCATGGAGAAAAACGGATTGTCCACCATCATGAACAACACACTCTCTCATCTTCCAATATCTTCACCTTCAACTAAAATGACCTAGATAAGAAAGCTTTAATTCAAAACTAAGCTAATGCGAATCTGGAATCGAGAAAAACATGGATGGCGTAGATTTCAAGATCAATATATCGTAACATTCAACTTTGCGACAGAGCTCATCGAGACGAAGATTTCTCTACTCTTCAAGCCAAGGAAATGAAGATATCTTGGAGACAATTTCTTCGATTTCAACGGCGACAAAGTTTCATGAATCAAATACCGTAACGGTGAATGACGTAAGAAGGAGAAGCTCCTCCCATGTACTTTATTTTCATTTCTCATCATTTTCAAGTTTTCCTATTAGAAAGAGAAATTTCTTCACTTTATTTGATTATTCAAAGTGACGTCTACAATTTCAATTGCAAAAAAGAGAAAAAAAAGTTTCTTGGAAGAGAGAGAGAAAAGCTTCTTAGAAAAGATTGTCGAGAAATAGAGAAATGGTGTTCTTTTTCATTTTTTAGAAAAATCAAATTTTAAAAATTGCTATTTAATTTTCAACATGTGTCAGAAGGAGAAATATGTCTTTTTATTAACATGAATACGGTAGATTTGCCAAAGTGAGACCAATATGGTATATGATATAAAGTGGATGAAATTTATGGTATATGCTATAATTTAATATTATTGTTATTGTTGTTGTATTTTTATAATGTGACATCAATGGAAAAAAAAAATTTCTCTTATTTATATATTATATAATTTATCTATTATAGTTTTTGTATTATTTTATGAACTTTTAGCTATTGTTCACTTTTGACCCATGACCAAAATTTGGGAATAGTTTCTTTGCATTTGGATCACTGATTTGGTAACATATTTAACATGGGTTTCTCGATTATTTGTATTTACCTTACAATTTTTTTTAATGGAATTCAAAGTGTTGTAGGAAATGAAATTTGTGTTGAAAAGGTACGTATATTGGAAAGGTACCTAAGAAATAACTCACTTATTTTATGACAGCAACTTATTTTAAAATGATTTGATAATTAACTGAATATATTATTTTATTTTATATTATTTTGTCCTGACAGTTTGGACAGCTTGTTTTATAAAGTAACAAATTCGAAATACAATGGTATTGGAATTTATGGTCGCAAGATAAAGTGTTGACATCATTTGAAGCTTGTAGATTGTTTAAACATATCGAGCAATCTTTGTCTTCATGTTCTGCGAATGTTGTTTGTGTGTAGTCTAACTCACCAATCAGAACTCCAACATCCAATCTACTTGTAACATTGAGGTTAAAATCTTCAATTTCCAATGTTATTTGAAGACATGCATTGTTGTCCATTGTAGCTGGATTATGTAATTTAGTAAATAATTGGTTATCATACATGTAGTTTCCTCGCTTATGTCATGGTATAAAATTTAACTAACTCTTTCAAGTTTAAGTTTTCTGGATGGATAGCAAAAGGTATTGTGTAACTTACATTGTATTCTTATCGTAATAGACGAATTATTTTAAGCTCCAGACTATTTCTGTATGGTTCGGTGAACGGAATTCTCTCATATGATAAGCACATAACTAATATTATCCATATAATTGGGGAATCATCATCATAATTTGTTGCCCTTATGGTTTCGATTTTGTAATTGGGGAACTTTGGAATTGGTGTGCAAGATTATGTGTTTTTCTGGTTGCTATTTTGGTGTTATAATCTCATTTGTGACACTTGTTCTATGAAATTTGTTCCAAATACTTGACTGGCACTTTGGTATTATTGTCATTTTACATATACATGTGAAGAACATTTGCTGAGTACCAATATAAATCATCACTCGTACCTTAAATCATTATTCTCCGAATAACTCACCAGGAAAATTTAGCAAAGCTGATGTGACGGAGGGAGAGATTGCTGTAGTAAGCTTACATCTGAAGGCATAAATAAATATAACAGCATCGAGCCAAAAGTTTAATTGTCTTTTGATCTCTTTCTTTCTTCGTTCTTCCAACTATTAATATATGTCTACTTGGTTACGTTTCATAGTTCTCAGTGCAGCTCACTTTTACCAGCTTAAACTTTTGTTCATACATTTCTCTAACATTATGTCTACTTGGTTACGTTTCATAGTTCTCGGTGCAGCTCACTTTTGTTCATATATTTCTCCAACTATAAATATATATCTACTTGGTTACGTTTCATAGTTCTCAGTGCAGCTCACTTTTACCAGCTTAAACTTTTGTTCATACATTTCTCTAACATTATGTCTACTTGGTTACGTTTCATAGTTCTCGGTGCAGCTCACTTTTGTTCATATATTTCTCCAACTATAAATATATATCTACTTGGTTACGTTTCATAGTTCTCAGTGCAGCTCACTTTTACCAGCTTAAACTTTTGTTCATACATTTCTCTAACATTATGTGTTCTAATCAACGCTTAAGTCTTTGTTCTCAGTTGAAATTGTGAATATTTTCTTGGAAAATAGCATGAAAAGTTCTGCAATTTTTCCATTCTTTTGAGTTTCTTTTAACATATGGTTTGTTTTGGTGGTGAGACTTTTTTAGTCCATCGAGGCATTTATGAAAAATTGTATGTTTTTGGTTTCGAAACAAAGTTTGTGGATTAGGTAGATTGTTTCAAAGGGTGGGAAAAAATATTTTTTTTTTCCTTTTGATTATGGCATTCTCTTAGCGAGAGTTACTCCTTCATGTATTATATATAAATATAGATTTTGGTTGTCTTGTTTGGGGGTTAGGAACTGATTTATATTATTTCATTAGTTATATTTATGATTATTGTTACTTGAATCTTCGTGTTTCAAGAAGTATTTTGCACATTGGTTTTTAAATCATTTGTTCATCCTCCTTGCAACAAGGAACCATTAAAACATAACAATGATTTTGTTTTTGATGAAAGGCTTCTTTCAATTCTCTGAAAATGATCTCTCTGGCTCACTCTCATATGGTGACCAGAGTTACTTCCATTCTTCTTTACCTGAACATAGTAAGATATACTTTGTCAATATCCTTGTTTCAAAGAGGTTTTGTTTCTTCGATTATTCTGTACCTGAATATAGTAAGATATACTTTTTCATATCCTTGTTCCATAAAGTTTTTTTTCTCTTTTACTTTACTTTTGTTTCCTATTATTATATGTGATTTGGTTTTATTTCTTTACCTCTTGTTAATTGGGCTCATATTCCATCCATGATTGTTGGTATGATCTCTTTGTCATATTCCTTTCCTGCAGATTTTCATGAACATAATTGTTAACTTTTTTCGTGGATGGTGTCGTCTTCATCTCTGTTTTTTTTTCTGGTTTAGTACATTATGGTGTTTTCTTAATATCAGTTAGTGGTTAGTTTGTTTTTTCGGGTACCTGTTTTTAATAGCAAACCTTGGAAAGCTTCTTCGTACACAATATTTGTGACATAGTTCTCTGATTTGTTCCTCTTTGATGTGTCTAGGACTCTGAAACCTTCATGTGATCACACACGTGATAGAGCGACGTATAGTTGGTCATGGCTGAACACTGGATTTGGCAGATAAAGTGCTACTCTATTCAAGGTTTGTTCTTGACTTTTATTGATCGTCATAGCGTGTGATATCCGCACAGGGAATTGTGCCTTTTTTAGAGTAAATGGATATTTGGAATCTTGCGGTGATAGTGTAATCCCTGTGATTATGACCTTTTTTTCTCTATCGTCTTTGATAGAATCTCTGCCTCTATTAATCTATGCCTTCAGCATCATTTTTTCACCAATTATGATGTTGTCTTCTTGTGTATAATATATTTGCTGCTCTTGTCGCCAAAAATATTGCCCGTCGCATTTGCCTTGCTTTCCTTTGTTCCCCTGAAATATATTTTTATTGGTTAGTGGTGTATATTTTTTTCATGTTTTCCAACTAAAAGCACATGATAAATTGAACTTAGTATGTTACATTAGTCCTGGAAGAAAGAAGTCTTTTTTAAAAGCTATAATGCATTAAATCAATGTTTTAGAAAAGATCACCAACCTAACAAATTTAGTCGGGATCTAGTTTTGACTCACATTTCTAGTGATTTATAGTTTTTACATGGATGACAAATTGCACATATAAATTGGAGGATGCTTTCTACACATTGCTCAATCATTCCATATATCTTTATAAGCCATATGGTTTTCTAAAATATAATGACTTGAAGATTTTTTAAAGATATAAGGTGATACTATATGGTAAAATTATTTTAGATTCAATGTTGGGGATTTGAATCTTCTTCTTTTGTTTTTTGGTTGGATGTTTGTGAAGGCTTATTCCAAATGGTTTCATTTGTTTCATATCAAATGTACTTTGTTGGTTGCAGTGATAAGCATACACAAGGTGTTCATTTTGACTTTTTTATGCCACATCTTCTTATTTGATTATTGGTGTAGTGATATTTAGTTAGAAGCTATTCTATCACAATTTATTAACAGTAAAAAATTACATTTACGCTTTGAAATGATGGTACAACGATAAATGGATTCCGGTAGAATACCTGTTTTTCGATTGAAAGTTAAAAATATATATGCTTTCATTTGTAAGTGTTTATTTTAGCATAATGAAACAACTTACACATGGACATCTTTACTAACATGTTTCTTGTATTGGGGTCACTTCTTTTTCTATAGTTATGCATTCTTTTTCTGGCTGTGATTCCCATAATGTCAGTGTCCCTTTTTTCTATTCTTAACTTGGACTTTTTATCTTCATTTGTTTATGTTTTTTTTTTGTGTTATAGCATTTAGTACAATAAATAGAATTTTTTGGTCCATCATTCCCGTTTTATATACTGTATAGCATTTACTACAATAAATAATGAAGTAGACATATTACTTGTCATATTTGTTTTATAATTTTTTTGAAAATACATTCATGTTGCATATAGTGGTTTCGGAGTATCCATTTAACACCTTCTCAGGTATTAGTTTACTTCAATGTAATCAGTAACACTTGTAATACATAACGACGTAAGAGTTGGATTTTAATTAGTCTGAAACTTTTCTTACAAGTGTAAACATGTAAGAAAACACACAAAACATAAACAACTTAAGAAAAGGAAGGGAAACGACATAAAGATCTAAGCTTTTAGGCTTAAAACATTTTAGGGAAACTGGGAAAAAACATATATGCAACTCATTTGATGATAAGTTATATCATGAAGATAAACTTGAACATCCTATTGTAGTAGACACACTCCATACATGTGGTGTCAATATTATTGAAATGGCATTTTGGTTGCATCTTTCGAAGAGAGACTAAATAGCCACTCTTTCTTCTAACATCAATCTCACCCAATGATTCTTTGATGTTGTTCCAGCATGTGTCAAGTATGGCAGCTTCTTCCTGTGTCAAGTATGGCAACTTCCTCCATCCATTTTCGCTTCCCAAGGTAGTTTTTTCCTTCTTAAAACATACCCTTGTAAAAAAGTATCATAACATATATGTATATTGCTTCTTTATGGCCGGCATCAGCTGCTAAGCTGAAATGGTGTACTCCTTCAGGGTCATTGTTGAGGACAAAGTTATTGAGAATACCTGTAATGTAGTGGGCTTTTGGATTATGGTTTGCTAAGCATCTCTGCATCACCGCCTCGTATTTACGTGATGCAAGTGGTTTCTTCACCAATGGTGTGAGACTCAGACTCTTGCAGACATGTTCATCATAAGCACTTGCTCCTAATTTCTTGCAGGAACTGATACAATTGAGGTAAGCTTCTGGGTCTGACTCACCTATTTTTGACACTATGAAGCCAAGAAGATCTTGAGGAAACGACTCAAGCATGTTGATTTCACTTTTGTTAGGATCCATTTTGGTTTGAGTCTGGTGTGTGTTTAGTGTCTGTAAGTTTGATGGTGGTATTGTTTATAAAAATATATATAGATGATGATAGGTTGTTCAATGTCCAAAGCTTTAAATTTTGCGGATTAACTCCAAAATTTATTTTTCTTATTTTATTTGATATCTTTCATATTCCTAAACACAACCTCCATAGGGTTTTTTTTAATTTTATTTGAAGGTATGTCAACCATTTTTTGAGTTCCAAATTTTGTCAAAGCTGGTTTGTATAAATAGTTTTATAATTGGATGAGTGACTGTTCATCGGTGGTTTACTATGATATGCACTTTTGAAACCCCAAAATGGTCGTTAAACATTATGTTACCTTAAATTAAACATATTGGACATGTTAACATATATGGTTCTTATTATTTAAAATTTTAAATTAAACATATTAGATTTTTTCATGTAGATATAATGTGAATTGGAGGAGATAACCATATTTGTTGAGCAGTTTAATATATATTTCAGGCCATGTTAAACTGTCACGTTTCTTGGAGAAATTAATTCAAAATTAAAATTAAATTATATATTATATCTTATTTTATATTAATAATTTTGTCATGTATAGTGTGCATTAAACCTAGTAAATTAATTTTCTGGGACCGTAGGTTAATCATAGACAATAATGTTTAGTCCTATTATAATGTCTCTCCACTTTCAACTGTCTATTTCTTCTTTCTTTGAATTATCTTATGTGTCAATTTTTAAAATAGGGCTACTTATACGATTAGTGTCTCAGAGTGTGCAGTTCACGTTTACACAATTACAAATGGCGAGATTCGAGTTCCACTCCAATTGAAGGTTAAAAAAACATAAAACTTAACATAAACCATTCTTTTAACATAACATAATATAACATAAAGAAATCCTCATACATTAAACTTAACATAAATCATTCTTTTAACATCGATTGTATTTAAGTTTATCTAAAACATTAAATAAAGATTTCTAATGGGTAACCAATTGGTTGACCAGTTATAGCAGAGTGAATTATCTCTCATAAGAATATGACATTAGACCTTCAACATTATTTTAGGAAATTTCATTTCTGAGTTGGTTGTTTTTCATAATTTCCTCTTATATGAATATTCTTGTTCCTTGAGTTGACTCAAGATGTTGTTTTCCTGATAGATGTTATGATTTTGTGAAAAAAATTTAGAAATAACGTATATTGGGCAATTTTAAAAGAGGTACGCACCTTCACGTATTTTTGGATTGATACTAGTGACAAGGATGTTGATGTGGTGTAGTTTTGGCAGACATATTTTCCTTCTAAATTGGCAAGCTATCTCATCCCAAAAATTTAGCCTAACAAATATATTCCTGGTTCCACAAATATTGGTTAGAATCGTGAATTTTAAATTTTTGGAATGAGAAGTTTTATAGTGCAGTCTCTTGCATAAGTAAGCGAACAACAACTAGTTGATTAGATGTTGGGTCTTTTAAGTAACTGCCTTGTACTAATCGAATCTGTCCAATGATGTTTGCAACAAATAATTTATGGTTAATATTTTTTGTTTTTTAGTTTCTATGTTTACAAGCAATATAATTATATTTTATGTACCTGGCAGTTCTTCATTAGAGTTACCTAATTTCCACAATTTGGTGTAGTCACGTAGGATAAATTTGTTCAGTGGTATCCTAGGTTGTGAAGCAATCAACTCAATGATAGCAGTTGCATCGGTTAGTTTTATAGCAAATTGATGATTTGTTACTCTATATTTGTTGTGTGCTGGCTTGATCCAAAAGTCGTGAATAACATAGATGGACCCCTCAAATAACATTTGTTTATAATGGTGAGTATGTGAAACATTAATAAAACACTGGATTACATCACACTGCATCAACATTCAAAATTGTTTAATAGTGGTTATAATGCATATTTAATATTTGCTATTTTTAATTTCATTTTCTTAGCTTCGTATCAATTAGTAAGGCTACTATGCCCATAATTTTTCTGTTGTTGCTTATGTTTTTGGCTTCCCAAACACATGAGACTCGAACAACTATTAAGTCTTTTGATAGTTCTAATTTTAGATTTTGAAACTGTATTTGCTTTCTTGCTACAATTTTTGGAGATGCTACTGCAACGTAATCTTTAAAGATGGTTCAAATTAATCGGAAGTGCGTACATGATTTTTTGATGATGATATTTTGTTAGCTAGAATCTTTGACTTTATTATAAGAGAAAATAGACCTTGCCTTTTATTTATTTTCATAGTGAAGCATATTAAAATTTGGATTCGTCATCTTTGAAACGCCAATGGATATGAATGATGCGTTCTAGATTTTATACATGCATGACAGCAGCTATATACTTAAAAACATTATTTTGGTTTTTTAAAACTAGTTTATAGTAGGTAAATCATTCATATTGTGTCCACCATAAAAAAAAAGTAATATGCGATTGAGTTGAATTTCCAAAAACAAGATTAGAAGTTGCATAAAGTGTCGTCTACGACTTTCTTTTTTCCTAAACGATGTGAAGTCGTCAATTATTTGGGGTTCTGTAATGTTGCGAAGAAAACATGTATGTTTGTACATGATCTAATGCTAAAACTTGGGATTTGGTATGGTGCATACCTACTCATCGAGGTAGTTCGTTAAAATTTTCCTGGTACACAATGTTTTGTACTCCGCTTTCTTCTGGATTTTCTTGTTGAAGAATAGTGAGACCATCTGAAAAGGTAACACGTGATAAAGCTACGTAGAGTTGTCCATGACTAAAAACATGATTCGGTAAATACAATATTAATGAGCCAAGATTTTGACCTTGGCTTTTATTTATTGTCATAGTGACGCAAACTCTAATTGGAATTTTCTCCTTTTTAGCGTGAACGGATGAGTAGTTTGAGCGGGTGATAAAATTATCCGTGGTAGCAACACATTATTTCCTATGTGTGTACCAGTAACAATTTTAGCCTCGATGAGTCTTTTTCCTAGGCGAGTGACTATTAATCGTGTACCATTGCATAAACCTTCTTTTTTATTTAGATTTCGAAGAAGCATGACTGTAACTCCCTTTTTCAACCGTAATTTATGGTTTGGTATGCCGGACAACTGTATAGAGTTCAAGAAATTGGTAGGGTAAAGAAAATCATAATCATATCCAATAGTATTTGATATCGCGATACTGTCTGAGCTGAGATATTCTTTTTCCTCCCCATTTATTTGAGATAACATGTATGTTTTTATCTCATTAACTGTGTCATTCCTCGGAGTTAGAATAACTATCTTTGTAAATTCTTCCATTGGATTCTTTGATGCATTGTAGTGTGCATGTGCCGCGTCCTGATATACTTGTATTTTAACTTGTTTATAGCTTTATTCCGCATCCATTGAGGTTAGATTCATGATCATTTAGACTAGTATTGGTGCATTTGCATGTGCATTCTCATATTTCAGGTGATTGGAACCANAAGGTCGAAAAAGTGAAGAAACGCCCTAAAACAGAGCACATCGGTCAGGCACATTGGTCAGGAACAGAGCACCTGACCGATGCAAGGAGAAAAAAAAGACAGGGACTTTTAT
>OVBE01010481.1:0-14976 GCA_900406425.1 Iberis pinnata
AATTTGCCAATGTGCTTGAAACTTTGAATATTTGTCAAACTGAGTGTAGTATACTCCGTGGTGAATTCACAATTCTCGAATTTCAAATGAGTTAACCGGTTATTGTATTTGGTTATTATCTCGAGACCAATGTTCCAACAATTTTCTATGGTTAAAGATTTCAAACTAGGAGACCTTGATATCAAAGACATGACATCCTTCAGATTCATCCAACCAAAGCATAGATATTTGATCAAATTCGAATTCCAAANATGGATCAAATTCACAACCTAATAGCTTCAAATACGAACTCAAATCAAGGGGGACCTTCAAATATTGGTATCATCAAACTGGGGGAACTTATTGTAGGTTTTGGGCTTTGCCTATGCCCAATGTGCAAAGTCTATCTCATAAGCCCATGTCAGAAGCCCATCTCAGAGGGTGACGAGGCGAGCAGAGTCGCCGAAGGAACAGTACACCTAGTCCCTGTAAACCTGCAGAACAGTGTCCTATTGACCAACCCACCAAAGAAACAGTGCGCCTAGTCACCTACCCGACATAGCCAAATGATGATAAAAAATCACTATAAAAGGGGAAGAGCTTCCACGAGGTAAGGGTCCGCAATTTTCAGAGAAGAAACCTAGAGAGAAGTTAGAGAGATAAATTGACGCCCTTAAACTTCTTATTCTTATTTGAGCTCGTCTGGTCCGTCTAGGATCTCACCTTTCTTGTAATCACCCCTTTCAAATACAAACTCAAATCAAAGGAGACCTTCACCCTAGATCCAACATTCATCAGAAATCTACAATTTGGAAAACGTTGTAGAGTAATAGCCAGTTTTGTTAGCTCCAACTCAAAAACGGGCCAAAGCCCATATGAGGGTTAGGAGCTTCATTTGGGGGGGGGGGGGTGGAGAAGACCCAAGATGTATACCACACAAACCTGAAATGTCAATTGTATTGTCTATTAACTAGAGAACCCATCCAATGTCATTTGTATTTGTTTGTCTATTCCTGGAATCATCAACATGCAAATGGGGGCATGTAGTGGAATCATTTGTTGTTTATCTAGTCTTCTTTCTATTTGTTGGTTTTTCTTTTCTTACAGTGTATTTTCATTGAGTCATTCCTTTGATTCCTTACCTGATGGATCAAGGATATTCGAGGGCAACCATTGTTTTCCACTAAAAAATATATTGTTTCGTGCTTTCCTAATGTGCAAGAGAATTTAGGGATAACACCTAAACTGTTCTCCCAAATCTGAGTTATTCATTTTTAATGAGAGTAGATAGTTCATATTCTCAAAGAAATGATCAGTGGGGAGTTTTCACACTTGCGAAGGATAGTCGAGCGAGCCTAATATTGTAAAGAAGGTAGATAAGTAAAAAATGCATAATTAATTGACTCTTCTGTTCTACTATAATAAGGACAAAGTTGATGCACACTAATTCCACTTTTATGCATTCAAATAATGTCCAATGAACTATTTTATATTCCAATTTTAGATTTTATTTCCCTAAGCTCAGTTGAACATAAATCTATTCTTGATTTTAAAGTGCTTTCAAATAGTAATTGTAAAAAAAACATTACACCTTGAATTTTTTTTATGAAAAGTTCAAATGACTTAAGTTCGACCAAAAATATCATCATGGTAGAGTTTTAGTAATTTTTTTTAATAGAGTTTACTTGGATTCATTCGAAACTAGTCAATCAAATGTTGTATTTCACCCAAAGAAAAGAATCGAACAATTTATATTATTTTTACGCTTTTGCATTTTGTTTACCCAATGATAAAAGAGTTATATAAAACACGGAAAAAAAATTAAAGAAAATTAGGTGGAATTATGGCGAGTAATAAAAAAGTTATAAAATTAAAACATAGTAAGAGAAAGAGGAGGATATGCAGCAGCTGGCTTCCCACCTTTTCGGAGATCGCTAACTGCTGTCAAAACTTGTTCATTTCGGACAATAAATTGAACAGTGCCTCCCTTACTTGTAGGCTCAAGTTCATGTCCTTTCTTCTTCAAGAAGTCTCGAGTCTCTTCATTAAGCAAAATGTGATCTCCATTGTACACTTTCCAGTCCTCATATAACACTTTATTTGGTCTCAACTGCACAAGATAAAAAGATCTCTTTGATCAAAACATTGTTTAAAATTGTGTTTTTTTTTTGTTTGATGAATGTACCATGTGGTAGATTCTTGGACATTTTACAGCCTTTAAAGGACTCATTTTTAAGACAAAGTGATTCAAGAACACTTGGATCATCGCCGGAACTATAAATATCCCTCCGCTTGCTCCAATAACTCCGACTAGCTCGTTGTCCTATTAGAAACACCAAAAACCAAGAAATTAATAAAGAATATACCAACAATAGTTAGTATACCTAGAATGCTGTATTTTGACCCTGTTCTATCAAGATATTAATCACCATTTACAACCCATGGTCATTGTTTTTAGGTTCCTTTCATGAACCCATGCTCTTCTGTTTTAGTTCTTTTCATTTAAACGGTTCAGAATTTGAGGTCTCGTGTCCTTGTTTTGTGTATTACAGATGTAATATTTCACATTGAAACATTCAAAAGGATATAGATGACATATAAGGGATCAATCCATTGGTTGCGAATTGATTTTGAGTTGGAAGCACATAGTCCTAACATGGTATTCGACCCGATCTATTACGTGGCCCGACCGAAATTAACGGCTAACTAGACTCTTTATCTCGAGGAGATGTATTAGGGATATACTATCTCACATCGGAAACTCAAGGGGACAATGCACTAATATATAAGGGATATGAGTCATTCCACTCATTGCCAATTGATTTTGAGTTAGAAGCTCATAATTTTAACAACCAATTAGTTTTGAGTTGGAAATTCATAATCCAACATCCAACCAATTTTGAGTAGGAAGCCCATAATCCTAACATGTTATCAGAGCCTATTCCGATCCATGGTCTAACCGAAATTGGTCTTTCCAGTCTTGCCTAAAACACCCTGATTAATGGCTAATGAGAATCATTATCTAAAGGAGATGTATTAGAGATACAATATCTCACTTCGAAAACTCAAAGGGACAGCGACAAATATATAAGGAATATGAGTTGATCTCCTCGTAGTCTAACACTGTATCATTGAAACACTAGTGAACCAATGATTCCATGTTTTAGCACTTTAGTAGTGGGAAATCTAAGACCATCTCCAACCATTAAGTTCTTAATGGGATGCTTAACAAACTTTTAGTAATATTTTAATAGATTAAGAACTTCTAATCATATTTGTGAAAATATGTCCTCCAATGGTAGAACTCCTAAGAGTTCTTAATTTTTTTAAAACATTATATTTTGAATTTTACAAATAATTAAAGTTGTAACAAACATAAAATGCATATAATTAAGAAAATGAACCCACATACAACCAAAAATTTCAGATATTTTTTGGTATCTCGGGTCTAAAATACCTAGAACCGACTTAGAACCAAAATTTTCGGGTATTTTCAGGTTCCTTTAACATGGAACCGAACCGAATATTAGAAAAGTATCAATTGGGTATTCGAATTTAGGATCTGAAGAACCGGAACCGAACCGAATACCCGACATATCGATTTTTTGGTTTCTTAGGTTCATTTTTGTTTTTGAAGTTCAGTTTATTCGGTTAATTTTCAGTTATTTTTCGGTTATTTTTGGTTTTCTGGTTATTATCGGTTTTTGGTTTTTTCAACAAAAAAAACTGATCAGTTATCGAACCAAACCAAGAACCAAAATTGTAAATTCATTTTGTGGCGATCAGTTTTCTCTCCATAGCTCAGTTCGGTTCGTGAAATCTTCGGTTCAGTTCAGAAAACTTAGTTCATTTCAGAAAACTCGGTTCATTTCAGAAAACTCGGTTCATTTCAGGAAACTCGGTTCGGTTTTTATCATAGCCCAATAAAAACCATGAATCTAAAAAAAAACACATTCGACCGTTGACAAAAAAAAAATCATCCACCCTAATGCTAATACGGGGCCGCTAAGGGTCGATTGTAAGAAAACTCTACTAGGAATCGATTTTAAGCAAAATAACTTATTCTTATTTATTTAATTTCCCTAAATACACTAAGAAACCTTCTAAACACCCTCTAAGCACCTCTATTGGAAGTGGTCTGAATTCCCCCGTTCCAGTTCTGTTTTGCTTAATAAAAGTAAACACATTTTCTTGTTATTTGTTTTTCTAAGCTACATTATAGTTTGTGTTATCATTGTCTATATGTTATCATTTGAGTTCAAATCCACATAATATATCAATACAGTTAACAAAAAATATTTACCTTAGTGATGACTAGAGGTGTCATGGAAGACAAAGGCCTCTTCTTTGGTGCAATGAAATTAGCAGGTGTTGGAAATTCTTGGGTTGGTATCGAGAAATCATTCATCTCATTGTTGAGTATTATTCCAGTAGAAGGAGACATAAACCCTGACCCGAACGCATGATTAATAGTTGTTGTCATGGAAACAACGTTTCTTTCTCTGTCCACTATACAGAAATGGGTCGTTCCTTGATCTTTGAGTTGGCTATATCTGTTATAACAGAAGCCAATGACACAAACCAATTTAATTTACAACTATTACTTACAATTACAATATAATGGTTTGTGTTATAGGAAGATATAATATCTCATATGGAAAACATAAAGGGACGCAGACTATTTTATAAGGGATATTATTATAGTAATTGGTTTTGAGTTAGAAATTCATATTCCTAACATGATATCAAACCCCAATCTGATTAGTTTTGCTATTCTTACCCAAACCATCCGAGATAAATGCCTAAAAAGATCTATTACCTCGAGAAGACGCATTAGGGATTTGGTTTTGAGTTGAAAGCATATAACCCTAACATGATATTAGATCCCGATCTGATTTTCGGCCCGACTTGAAGTTGGTCATGCCATTTTTGCCGAAACCACCCGAGATTAATGACTAATAATATTCATTATCACGAAATATAAAGATACATATACTAATATATAAGAGATATGATCCAATTCACTTATTGTCAATTAATTTTTGCTAAAGACCCGTAATTCTAACATGTGCCACTTTTTCTACGAGATACCACCAAATTTACTATAAGGCAAAACCATGTTGTTGACCCAAAAGAAAATTGCACTAACTTGTTGAAGTAGTGTTCAGGTGGGTAAGTGGTGTCATTGGAAATTTTGCTCCGAATCATTTGGGCATGAGACTTAGAGATCATCTTTTCCACAACATCAGATACCCCTTCAACAAACTCAGGATCTCCAAGATCCATTCGAGCTGCAAGCATATATTTTATAGCTTCGATAACTCGATGTAGACCAAGATTCTTATCAGTACCAAATACATCACCGTATTCCGACAATATATCCATAACCTGTTTGTTCAACACATCATAAAATCAATTAGCATTAATTACACAAATTTTCCATATCGAAAAAAAGAACCATAATCCTCAATCACCATTGCAAAAGCATGTAATCCATTTGACGGAGGCCACATTCCATGTAATTTAAACCCCATAACATCATCAACAACCATCGCATCGGTCATTTTAACTTCATAACTCAACAAATCATCCAAAGTCATGTTCCCTCCAGCATTATTCAGATCATTTACAAGATTTTCAGCCACATCCTCTTCGTAAAACCCTTTCACTCCTTTTTCAGCAATTTTTGCTAAAGTCTCAGCGAGTTTTATGTTATAACATATATCACCTTTCTCTAGTAGTTTTTCTTCGTTAGTGAAAACACTCTTTAAACCATGGTCGTTTTTGATCTTCTCCTCGTTGGTTGCTAAGGCGAAGGCCAGATGTGGACCAACTTTGAAACCATCTCGAGCCAACTTAATTGATGGTTCGATTAGCAGTTTCCAGTCGATACGTCGGCCATTGTTCGTCCATGCTTGGTAAAGTCCGGCTACCTCTCCTGGAACTGCTACAGACAATGGTCCTTTTTCTATCTCTTTCTCTTTGTTCTTGAACATATCCTATTACGAGTTTATATAATTCATTATAAATTTTTAATTGTTTAAAGTACTACAAAAGTAGCCGAACTTAAAAATATTCAAAAACGTTATCGTTTCTACCAAAAAGATGAATTTAGTAAAACTTATAAATTATACCTATACACAAACCCACCATGATATATAGATCTACTATCCACTTGAAAATGTTTATACGACTGAAATTCGCTAATTAAGAACTAATGAGACTCAAAATTTTCTTGAATAAGAGACTTAAACTTGGGCAAAATAACTGGAACCGAAAAACCTAGTCGATTTCTTGCGTCTAAAATAATATAAGAACATGTTATTGGACTGGTATGTTGTGGTTCAAATAGTGGAAAAAAAAATAAAGTAACAAACTAATAAATATGTAGGAAACATTTCTTTTATAAAAAAATAACTAGTAATGCGTAGAAAATAAAAACCAAAATAAGAAAACATGAAACATTTGGTAAGTAATGAGAAGAACCTGGTAAGCATTGGATGGAGCAGTTTCTCGCATGTCATAAGCTACCGCCGAGCCAGTTGATGACCTAACCACCATGAAAGCTCCCCCACCGATTCCGCTCGAAGTTGGATTCACTACACCTAAGCAAAATGCGACGGCCACTGAAGCATCCACAGCTGTGCCACCGAGTCGTCCAAGTACATCGGCTCCAATCTTTGAACATGTCTCGTGATCAGCCGCTACGACGCCGTATTCAGACGTTACTAACGAATCTTTGTCGTCGGTTTCTGTTTCCTGGCCTCTAAACTGTCTGCTGACTACAGAACCTGAGAAAATTATAATATAAGAATATTTCACAGAGAGATCGTGTAAATTATAGTATTGCACTATATCTCTTATGGATCTTTTGGTACTGAGGATTAGGCCTGATCATTTCGGATAACAAGTCGGGTAATAGCGGGTAGGGATCGGGTACGGGGTCGAATAGTTTGGGTATGAGAAACTAATATTCAAAGCATACCTGTAAAATTAAGGATCGGGTAACGGCGGGTACGATTCCGTTAAGAGTCGGGTCGGGTAGTTAAAATCAATACTCGTTAAATACATGAACTTGTAATATATTATATAAACTTTACTAATATATGACTATGTGTATTAAAATTTGAAAAATAGTATAATGATTGATTATAATATTATATTTTTATAAGAAAAGGTTTAGAAAATTGAATAAAATAGTAACAAAATCGAAAATATGTAAAAAAAACCAATTACAAATTTTTTGTAACGTTTATTAAATCATACATTTATTATAACACAAAATTTATATTTATTTAGAAAGGTATTATCATTATAGTTAAGTTTTGAATTAATTTTAAAAATTTAAGTATGTAAACGGGTAATTCGGGTACCCAAATAATTACCTTTACCCGATCTTTACCTATTTAAAAAATTTATTTAACCTAAACGGAAAATTATCATTACTCGTACCTGATCCATACGCGTAAAAGAATAATAAAGTAACTATATAGGCCCACTTAAGGTAGATTTAATTGTGCTGACAAAAAGAACAAGGTAGATTTAATTGTAAAATTGGAATCCAAAAGAAAATTTATATTTTTCCACCGTATTAAACCTAATTTTTGGAGTTTGGAGTTTCTAATTAACAAAAAATTATGGGGGCATGAGACAAAAGTCTTATTTGTAACCCGATTAAAGACTTTTTNTTCCACCGTATTAAACCTAATTTTTGGAGTTTGGAGTTTCTAATTAACAAAAAAATTATGGGGGCATGAGACAAAAGTCTTATTTGTAACCCGATTAAAGACTTTTTCTCTCCATCAAACCTTTCTCTATTTTTAGATCTACATTTAGAACGGTGGGATCTGTGTGGAGACTTGGAGGCGGAGAGCTTCTCTTCCTCCGTCTAAGCCATCTTTCGTGCGCCATGTCCTTGGGCTCGTCAAAGAATTCCAATGCCGGAAAGCTCGCTCCTCTGTCCTTTCACCCTTTACGTTCTTTGGATCTTTCTTCTTCTTTCTCTTTTCGGTTCACGACGGTTATTTTTGTGATTTTAGTCGCTTTTTTTGCGGTGTTTCTGGCCAGCTCTGCCTAAAAAAAAGCATGAAAGTCGGCGATGTCTGGAAAAAGGGATTTCAAGAAGTGGCTTCGTGCTGTTTCGTTGGCGATAGCAAGACGTCGGGTTTATATGGTGGTGTCGGAGTCACAACTACATTGATCCCTCGTTAAACCAATGCCAAAGGTGTCTCGGTCGTTCCTGGGTCATCACTGGAAACCTAGCTCTCTTCGTCCTACCTCCACTGTGGCGTTTAAATGACTAGCCTCTTCTTCATGTCCAGTAAGTGCAGCCGACGTGGGCGGCAGTGCAGCGTCGTCTTGGTCGCCTTCGTCCGGTCGCGGGAGTTATAGATCCGGCGAATCTGAAGACTATCAGCGACAAGTAAGGCGATTTGGTTTTCAAGTTGCTTACAGAGTTTCCTGTTTTCTTTTCGGGTATGGGCTTGTTGTTAGGCTTTAAAGCTCACCCGGATCCATTTAATTCGAGTTTGAGGTTTTTCAAAATTGTGTATTTGGACTGATTGGGTGTAATAGGCTTCTATTTGTAATTATTAATGAAGTAAATCCTTTAACAAAAAATAATCTGATATATAGTCACTACTTACTATATATATATATAGCCGAGAGGATAATAAACCAATCAATTAAAACTTAAGTATTTTGAAAATGGTTTATATTAATATATAGAAACCAAAATAATCCAAGACGAAACAAAAACCTTATCTAACCGAACCAAATGATATTTGGTTTTTATTTGGTTTCTAAAGGTGTTCAATTAGTCATTTCAGTGTTTATTTTTTCTGTTACTAAAAAGTTGATATTATATTAAAAATATATCTATTATGGTTTGGTTTGATTAAGATTTTTGGTTTATGCCAAAAACATATTCGATCAATGTAATGTAGAATGTATATTCTAGAAATAACTTTTTTTTTTAATTATGATTCCATTGAAAACACATATTTTGACATGTTAATTCTTTCTCCTACTTTCTCATTTTTCTCATTCGGAAACATGTAACAGAGTATTGCAAAAAAAAACGTTTGTTGTGATTTCATTGTATCCAAATGTTCATAATCTCCTATATATTAAAAGGAAAGACATTTTTTCAAAAAACATTTAGTTTGATAATTATTTACATGTATTTTCACTTACACTATTCATATATCCAAACACTCTCATTATTACTTTTTAATTATTTATTCAAAATTTTTTTAGTTTTATAATTAACTACATGTTTTCTCAAGTATTTTTTATTTAAATCTAGAAAATCGTTTTTAATTTCATTTAAATTTTATTAAAAAAATTTAGTTTTTAATCTAAGAAACTATAGTATAAAAATATAAATGTAATATATACAATATTAATATTTAAAATAAATAATTTAAAAATTGTTAATATTTGAAATAATATGAACTAATATATTTAAATTTGAAATATGTTTATAAAATCCAGATTATTAAGTTTATTTATCTTAACTAATAAACTAATCTAACATATATTTTTAGTTATCTTTATATATTTTATGTTTTTAATTTTCCAATTTACAAAATAAATAATAGTATATTTAGTACATTTTATATTATAAAACTTTACATATTATATTTGTCGACAAATTTCATAGTCATTATATAAAAAATTATATAATGATACAAAAATTTCTTTATAATACCATAATTTTGAACTTATATTTTATAATATATTCCAGCGCATTGCGCGGGAGATCATCTAGTTTCATATAAATGCATCAATCGCCAATAAAAATGGAAAAAAATTATGATCGTTTCAATGTTTCATAACTCTTGCTACAAAGTGATAATATAATAAAATCAAAACTCAAAAATTAAGATAAATATGATAGAAATATATAATACAGTATTTATATTAAAGTTCAACTTCATCTTTTTAATCGTTTTTCTTAGTTAATATATGTATTGTACCTGTATCTACGATTTTTATAATATATATATATATATATTTACATATTTAAACGATTTATATGGTTTATCCAAAACCATTTTATTCATACACTTTGGTTCGGTAAATTTTATCCGTATTAGACACCCCTACAATTTCTATATAATTCGAGAAATACTAAACTGTAATATACAAAAACAAAACAAAATAATCGATTCGACACCTTAGTTACTAGGGGTGTTCAATACGGTAAAACCGATCTGAATCGAATTATGTGATATGGTAAAGTTTTGGATAAACCATATAAACTGTTTGAATATACATTTATAAAAACCATGGATATGAATATGAAACGGATATTAACCGAGAAAACCGATTACATCGAAAAAATCGATAAATTTTATTTTTTATCTAAATAATATAACATATATATAATTATATAATCTACATAGATTTACCAACTACTAGAAACAAAAGAAAAAAAACAGTGTCCACTATATGGAAAATTATTTTTTTTAGTAATTTAATTATTTAATTTTGATATTTAGATAATAATACACTTATATAATTATATATTCTACATAGATTTAGAATTCGCTAAAAGTTTATAGAAAAATAGTGTGCACTATAAGAAGAAATTTTGGTAATTCAAATATTTATGCATTAGTTTGTTATGTATTTTTAAATCAACTTTATCAAAAATATTAATAATTTTTATTTTTAAATGACAGAGTTTTATGTGCATCATGAGAATACAATAAATAGTTGTGATTAGTATTAATACAAAAAAGTCCAATAGTTTCAGTATTTTTTGCTATCATTATAAGTTTTGATTTATCTATTTATTATTATTTTTTTTAACTTTCTTATCTCTTATAAAACCATTATAATTCTTATTTTTTTCCAACTTAGTGAATTATGTATTTATCACAGTTTTACATAAAATAAGTAAAACGGTGATTTACCATTTACTAATCCATTAAATTGTCCACAAGTTTACTAAAAGTTAAATATGTAGATATAAAAATAACATATATATGGTTTTTGTTACAAACCAAATAAACCGAAAAACTAAACCGAAACCGAAGATATCTAAACCGAACCCAACTAAAGTGGATACGGTTTTAATATAGTAGCTATTTATTATAAACCAAAAAACTGAAAACCCAAAAAAATCTTAATCAAAACCGAACTAATATTTATATTGAACACCTCTATTAGTTACATAGAGCATATGGTGTAAATTATAGAGAGAAAAAAGGCAACACCTGAGACTCCGACAATAATGATCAGTAAAAAGCACAATGCAATAGCAATCCATTTTTGTTGATTTGTTATCGTTGGAACATCTTTTTCTATGTCCAAAAGTGGATCTCGAGATGTACCCCCACCCATTTTGAAGAGTCCACGTTTGATATAATCGGAGATATGAGATCTCTGCACGTTATATTTAAAACTGTAATAACGTATATATAATGGTTAGTGAGTGTTACTGTACTGGAACAGTATGCAGTCATGTGCTCTCCTTATTCATACTATATCTCACGCAAAGGTATGAACAGTTCTATATTAGCTTCAAACGTTTGACGCGATGATGAATTTAACTTTTTTTTCTTAATCTAGTTTTAAGTTTCAAAGGAAAGAAGTTAGTTAAAAATATGAACAAAAATACAAATGATGATTTCAAAATATTAGTAAGGCATGCCACTACAAAAAAAAACATGGTGAATTGTTACGGAATAGAAAGTCGTTAATAATCATATATATATAACTTGACATGTGGTTGAAAAAGAGACGTGGCATTGCATAAATTAAATATATATATATATATATATATATATATATATATTAGTTTAAATATTTTAAAATCATAAAATATAATAATATTGAATTTATTGAAGTTTGAAATTAAATTCATATTTAATAATATTAAGTAAAGATGAAAAGTTAGATTTAATTTTTCTTTCTCATCTTCATCTTGAGAAAAAATTGATTTATATCATCTTTACCAACATTCAATTTTTCCCGGTTTTATGATATATTTAAAAATTCTCAAGAAAATATTATCTATCAAGTTTACATTTTATTATGAATAAATATTTCAACAACATTGTTTCATCAAACCATTCGTTCTAATATATTAAAATAAGTTCAAATGCGTTACATAAAATATACCGTTGTATTGATTATGCTTTCTTTGTGGTCGGAGATAAAGCTAGGAATGAGCAGCACACGTAATAAAGACATCGTTAAGGAAGGGATGGTCGATATATGTACAGTTTTGGGTAAATAAAATTTAGTGGTTCAATGTAATGATTTAACTTTTATAGCAGATCGCATGTGAACTGAACTAGTTAAATCTATCTAATAAGAATGCATGTTTAAAATTAAAAACTATGAAAGAATCGAAAAATGCATTAAAATGACTAAGTATAAGATTAAACCTCTAAAACATGTGATCATTTGGATTTTCAGACAGTTGAACGTTTGGCCTAGAAGGCCATTTCAATTTCTTATTTTACTAAGACATTTAAATTAAGAATTTTAGTCGAACCCAAAGATATATCAAGATACCAAAAATCCATATCATGATACTTCTAATAGATAGAGATAAGAATACGTTAGTGGTTGATATTGTGGTTCTAAAGAGACAAAATTTATTAAGATCTTTTGAAGCTCCAACAATGAATCAATCAGCGAATGTCGAATATCATGATACTTCTAATAGATAGAGATAAGAATACGTTAGTGGTTGATATTGTGGTTCTAAAGAGACAAAATTTATTAAGATTTTTTGAAGCTCCAACAATGAATCAATCAGCGAATGTCGAAAAATAAGTTGGAAATAAACTTATTCAAAAAGATGTGATTTAATAGCTGAAAGAAAGAAAAAAAACTAACAAATGGAATATAAATATTTGTATGTGTGATATGATGCATTGTTTTATATATTAATGGCTTTATCGATTAAATGAGAAAATATTGAAGATGAAAGGGGTAAGATCGGTAAAGACTAAAATATAGATAATTAACAATATCTATAGAGTAATATGATATTTTCTTATTCAAAAATATATATAATTATATATATCAAATAATAATTTAAACATAATAAAGATGTAATTTTACAAGTTATAGTGATAAAAATGCATTTTTATAATTTATAAATTTAATTATTAATCAAGTAATTTTCATAAAATATTGTACTTATAAAAATATCATATATATGCACAGGAAATTAATCTATTGTTATTTAAATTTAAAACGATGCTACAAGGACAACATTCTTTCTTTCTTCTTTTAGAAAAGTACGGGGAAAAAATTCATTCGTCGTGGTTATAATATTAAAATAATTTTATTGAAATCGTTATTTTTATTTTATTATTAATAATAGTATTTTATGATTATTTATATAGAAATAAACTTTTTTTTAATTAACAGGTAGCCATTCAGTACTTATTATTCGAACGTAAATATTCATTATATATAGAATTATTCAGTGTTTAAATTTAAATATTCACAATTCATTTTAGTATGCACGTATAATAACTATCTACAAAATAAAGATATCCAAATAATAGAACGTAAAAAAATATTATCCATACAAGTTATGCAAGTCAAAGATATTCTCTTGACCAATTTTGTATTATATTAACCCATTAGGGATTTGGCCATTAGTTGCACGTTGGTTCTTGGTACTGATTCTTTGCTTCATTACTGGTTTTTAAGGATGAATTGAAAACATGTGCGTTGTTTCTTTAATTAATTTTGTAAGTTTCATTAATGATTTACGAAATGATGCTTTGTTCTTTACTAGTTCTTAAAGTTCCGTGATGATTTAAGAATATGTACTTTGTAGTTTCACTAATTTCTTAAGTTTAGTGAAGATTTGAGAACATGTTCTTTGCTTCTTTATTGATTGTTTAAAAGATTTAGAGATGTTTTGAGAACATGTTCTTTGCTTCTATACTAATTTTTTTTTATGTTTCAGTGACACACTGCTAACAGATGCTTTTATTTTTATTCTTTGTAGGGTATGTTCAATGCAGTTAAAAATCTATTTCTAGAAGCTAAACATAAAATGTACAGTAGGCACATTTTACAAAAATGGAAGAAAGACAATATGGACCAAAACTTAGAGTGTCTATTTTGAATAATAGCACACATCTACAGACAAACGGGAATATGTTGACAATCTTCAAGTCTTACGGAACTATAATTTGGGTTCTTATAAAATATTACTAAGCATTAATCTTTTTACATGGTCTAGGGCATTTTTCAGAGTATATTCATATTGTGATTACAATCTAAAGAACCTCATTGAGTTATTTAACGAAACCACTAGAAAAACAAGACAAAGAATATTTACTATATATGTTAGACACTCTGAAGAGACAATGTATGGTTCGTAAAGCGAAGATGACTTATACTTGCAAAAATATTGAAAACAAAGTACACAAAAAGAGTTTATCTTAAAATAAAATAAAAACTAAAGAAAATTATAACGAGTGCATTAAGTACATGGCTTGTGGAAACTTGCATGATAAAGACCACCAAAGTTTGGATTTCCATGTGAATATGGATTTGAGATGTGGATGTATGAAGTGGCACTTGATAGTAGGATTTTTCCGTGTCAATTCCTATTATACTATCATGTCGTTGTAGTAGTAATAGATGTCAATCCAAATGAGTGCAGACATTAACCACTCTAGTTGCAAATGGATTCTACTAATTCAAGTCAACAAGAAGAATGGGGTTTTACTAACAATTCCTAAACAAACGAACATGCATAAAATGAACAAGACATGAAAGATAGCAAGTAAAGTAAAAACAGGGAATGAACAACTAGTCAAGTAAAAACAGAGAATAAAACGAGGGTAAAATGCAATCAAAGGGGGACAGTTCCTGAGGAAAAAGGTTATTGACTGGTGATCCTTCCCGATTATCCTAAATGCCTAACATACCTCAATCAATGAGCTATTACCTAGACAACAGATTCAATAGCAACCAAGTTCAATCTCTTGATAAATGATTTCAAGC
>OVBE01010482.1:0-14975 GCA_900406425.1 Iberis pinnata
AGTTTAAAATCACTAGGAGCCATATCAAGTCAGCATTCGCGGTAATTTTTTCTTTTTTACACATTTTGCAATTATTGGACCGAATCCCGTACATCTTCCTAGGGCGATGTCCAAACCATATTATATAACTCTTCTTTAGAGAGCAGACCTCTCCCACCATGAATCGAACCCATGAGTAAAAGGTCACCTTAAACTAAATGGTCGTTGGTTTTAGGACACAATAGTAAAACCTCTATAAATGAATAGTAGTGAGAATACAATATATTAGTACGTATTATAATTTATATAAATTTTAAAATAGATTAATATTACGTCAATATATTGATTTACTAAAATACTAAATTATCGAATACTTCTTCTTTTTTTGAAGATTGTCATTTTAGATTTTTCACACATAATTTATGTTTTTCATAAAAATAACGTTAAGTATTCTAAATCAACCAATATAAAATAATACTGCAATTATTCAATTGGTGAGAAAAATCAAACTTATTCAACTTCTGCATTAAAAATCCAAAACGATGTTCTTTCTAAAACAAAAAATTATGATAGTTAAAATGAAATTCGTATAAAAACGAAGGGAATATTAATTTATTTTAAATATTTATTACAATTGCAGGAGCTTTGTCTTGGAACTCCTAACTCTGCTGCAATACCAATACAATGGATAATGGCAGAGATCATTAATAATCCTAATACTTTTAAGAAACTAAGAGAAGAAATCGAATCAGTTGTAGGGACAACAAGATTGATTCAAGAGACAGATCTACCAAACCTTCCATATCTGCAAGCTGTTGTAAAAGAAGGGTTAAGATTGCATCCAAATATACCTGTCTTGGTAAGGAAGTTTAGAGAAGGATGTAAAATTGGAGAGTTCAATATACCCAAAAACACAACATTATTTGTTAATGCTCATGCTGTAATGAGAGATCCTGATAATTGGAAAGAGCCAAACGAGTTTAAACCAGAAAGATTCTTAACATCTTTGACATCAAATGAAGAAGAAGAGAAAAGAGAGAAAACAATAAAATATCTTCCTTTCGGAAGTGGAAGGAGAGGATGTCCTGGATCAAATCTTGGTAATATTTTTGTAGAAATTTCAGTTGGAATGATGGTGCAATGCTTTGATTGGAAAGTCAAAGAAGATAAAGTTAATATGGAAGAGGCTAAAGGAAAATTCTTCATGACTATGGCTAATCCTTTGAAGTGTACTCCTCTTCCTCGAACCCTAAATCCTTTACCTTTCAATCTCCACATTCCCACCTTGTGAGTTCAAAATTAAGTCTACATTACATTTCCATAAAGTGTGTTCATGTATTTGTTGTTGAATAAAACTTAAGAGTGTAACTCCTTACTTGTTTGTTTTTCTATTTCAGTTGTTGCTTCCTTGTAGTTAGGAACAACTAATTATAGCCACAACTAATTAAAGAAAAAAGTTCTTGTTTATCGTTATCTTATAATATGGTGATTTATTTCTTTAGTTGCTTAAATTTATAATTTCCTATTTTCTATTCATTGAATTAATTAAGATTGTTTAGTTTTATTGGTTTTTTTATATTATATTATAAATTTAATGTTTTTCTACCCAACATATCTTTCAAATAATAGTACAATATATACATTGTTATATATACAATAATGCAGATTAAATCTTAGTTTTACTAATAAACTAATGATTATCAGAAAATGTGGTGACACAAAAAGTATAACATACTCCCTCTAAATTTGAAAGAGTATCACTTTAAACTCTTTACACAGAGTTAGAAATTTCATATTTTTTGGTTAGAAAAGTAACTCATTTAATTTTGCATAAAAAACCCTAAAATGACATTCTTTTTCTAACAAAAATTTTAGGCTAAAATGACATTCTTTCAAATACGGAAGGAGTATTATATACCATAATAATATCAATCCAGTCATTAATTATATTCAGATTTCCAATGAGAAACGAATTTCGAAATTAGATCTCAGATTCGGGAGAATAAGTTAAATCCATATATAGCATGATCAATATATATAAGATTAAGTAAGGCCACATAAACTATGGAATCAATAATTCCACATGGGAAAGTCAAGTTATTAAAGTTGTCTCCTGGGAATTATCTTAAAGAATTATTAGTATAATCACGAGTATCACAAGGAAGTTTATATATAAAAAGTTATCATGTTAGATTCTTATATATAAATGATTAAAGGACTCTTCTTGATTCACATCCTTCTTCTTTTCCTTTGAACAACCATGGAGTCAATGCTCAACTTTGACTTCAATAATTGTTTTATCTTATTCCTCTCATGTTTCTTTCTCTTTTTCTTCTTCAAAAAATCAAAATATGGGTCTAATCTACCACCAAGCCCTCCTTCTTTACCATTCATTGGTCATCTTCACCTTCTCATCAAAATCTTTACTTAAAATCTCATCAAAATATGGACCTGTAGTCCATCTCCACATCTTCAATGTCCCTATCCTTCTTGTCTCTTCTTCTTCAATGACTTACGAGATCTTAAGAACCAATGACATTCACGATTCTTTAATGCTCCATATGTAGATGAATTAAAGTTCTTGAAGAAGTTTGTTGCTAGTAAGTTTTTTGTAAGAGAACAAAGATTGTCTTTGAAATGTGTCGTGAGTTCACTGCCATGCAAAATAAATTTGCTATGACACAATTGTTACATGAACCATTCAACAAGTTAGCAATCTTATTGTTTAAAAGAGAGATAATGGATCTTTCAAATAGAGTTGATGCATTGGTAGAGAGAAATTTTGCGGAACGTGAAGAGAAATTAGATAAGTATTTAGGTAATGATTTAATGAGTATTATGTTAGCAGCTTGTCGTGATGAAAATGAAGAGTTTAAGATCACTAGAGACCATATCAAATCCGCATTTTCGGTAAAATTTTTCGATCTTTTCTTAATGATTGCGATCAGTGCCAGCTCAAAAATATTAGGAATCCCAGGTAAAAAAAATTTTGGCCTCTTAAATTTAATTATTTGAAAAAAAAATAAATAAATAAATTAATCAAAATTTAAAGTATTTTATTTTTATTGTAAACTTTTATTACTATAAATTAAATACAAATAAATATTATTAGAGTTTATTTAAAATAACTAGTTAAAAAAAATTAGACCCTAAAATAATTGGTTTAGGAGAGGGACCCAAGGTGGCCATTTTTAGTGTCTCTCCCACTAAACCGGCCCTGATTGCGATATTTCATCAATTTGGAAATCACAACGAATTAACACTAAATATATTATTATAAACTTTCAGGAAATTTGCATTGCGAATCCCGACTCTTCTTCGTCAACAATACAATGGACTATGGCAGAGATCATTAATCACCATAATTCTTTTAAGCAAATAAGAGAAGAAATTGAATTAGTTGTAGGGACAACAAGGTTGATTCAAGAAACAAATTTACCAAATTTTCCGCATCTACAAGTTGTACTAAAAGAAGGGCTAACATTGCATCCGTATGTGCCAATCTTAGTAAGGAAGTTTTCAGAAAAGACTGTAAAGTTGGGGAGTTCAACATACCTAAGGATACAATACTATTTGTTAATGCTTACACTGTGATGAGAGATCCTGATAATTGGAAAAACCCAAACGAATTTAAACCGGAGAGGTTCCTAAATATTACTTATAAATGTATCATTTTACAAATTAAACAATTTCCTATAAATCTAAGCTAATAGTATTCTAGTAGACTATTAAATTCAAATTATCTCAATAAATGTGCTTTGAAATTTACAATTTGCAGTTAAAAATACTTTGAAAACCTATAACATCTATCTTTATAAAACAAATTTAAAATCTAAATCATCTAATAATTAAAAAAACATAGGGAGTAATAATTAAGAGCGTAACACCATACTTTTCTTCTTTCCAATTCAGTTGTTGCTTCTTTGTATTTAGGAACAATATAGTTCCAAACAGTAGAGGTCCCGATTGCACGGCCATTCTTCACTTGCTCGATCGATCTTGGTTTTCTAATTTGTCCAGAGACTTTTTCCCGATCGTGCCATTTGTCTGCAACTTCTAAAGTCTTCTGAAATCTCATGAAATACATCGTTTTGCTCCGACACGACCCGATCACCTAGAATCCTGAAAATCTACCAAATATACAACAAAAACATAAATGCACAATATTATGCATTAAAACTGAGTAATATCAATACTTCATGATAAAAAATTTCAATTATTCAAAAGATATATATATATATATATATATATATATATATATATATATCAAAAATGGATTTGGGCTAATCTATCTACGTTTGTATGATAAGAAAATATAAGCCATCAAATGCGTAAAATAAAAGAGACACCGAGTTTGTTAACGACGTTCTGTTTTTCAAACCTATATCCTCGGGACCACGTCCAGAAAGAATCCACTATTAATAGAAACAATTACACCAATTGTAAACACATAGTCAAATCTTAACTGTCATTATATATGAATTTCCCTTGAGCCAAACTAGTTGTCAACCTAAACTCAATCCAAGTTTAGATTACCCTCGCGTGTTGCAATAGACTTGGATTTATTCCAGTCTGTCACGCTTCATCAAGCAACTCCATCTTCTTCAACCACCATTGATTGATTTTTCTTTTTTAGATATGGTCGAACGCCAACAAACATAACTTTGATCATTCTCTGCTCTGGTTGGCGTATTGATACACTCAGGTTTTAACCCAACTATATTCACTGCAAGTGCACAGAAAACGCAGTAGTATATGAGGGATCGAATCCATAGAGAACAAGAAAGCACGACTATCAATTTAAAATTGAATTAAGCTAAGAACAGATTAAAATGGTGATTGTAACTGAGAAATGAAAACAACGATAAAATAAAAACGAATGTAAAATGATTAACGAAAACGCTAGGAAATAGAGGATTTCGCAGCTATTCATGTTAAAGGTCAAGGTTAACATGCAAGATTGATTACTGAAAATAATTCCCTACTCGAAAGATAATATTAGACTAATCTTCTCCCGGAGTATTAGATCCCTATTCTCGAATTACTAAAGAAAAACTTCCACCGTATTTAGATAATTCGATCATGCATTTCAATTCAGATTCGATAAGTTTATAAGCCCTTAAGATAATACTCCCGCAAGCAAAGGCGCTTATTCATCTAGATTAGATCAGACTTCTAAACCAAATCCCTTTGAGTTTATAATTCTATGATCAATGAACTAGTTAGGTACTTTAATTCATGCATTAAGAATAAATCAAGACTGAGAACCTAACAAATTTCAATCTATTCTATCAAACCCTAACGATTAACCTGGTTTCCCCTAGGAAAACCCTAAAACCTAACAAATAGACTACTTAGACATGATTGCAAGAACAAAAGTCATAGATTGAGTAAACATTGAAGAATTAAAAAGCCAAATTGTATATAAAGAAATCAGAGTTCAGAAATTATCTCAAATACATATGTAGATCTCTTCTCTTTGGAACGTCAGCAATAAAAACTTGTTCTAAAACTTATATAAAATCTATCTCTTTTCTAAAAATAAGCCAAAAGGGCTTTTATAGTTTGAGAATAAAAGAAAATAAAATCTAAATAATTAAAAACTAATGATAGATCTTGAGGTCAAATGCATCTTTTAGCTCGTTTTTCCTTCAGTTCGACATAGGGGATCGATCGATCCAATGATGGATCGATCGATCTAAGCTTCTAAGGGATCGATCGATCCATGCTTTGATCGATCAATCTATCCTTGTCTGAGACTTGGACAAATCATTCTTCATTTGCACTTTAATTCTTCCAAAAATCGTCATTTTTGCTCCAGAACGTCCCAAACACCAAATTTCCTGAAGACATGCTAAAAACACAAGTAAAACACACGGATACACTAAATAATAGGTATAAATACCCACTAAAAGGTGTTAAATCCGAGTGATATCACGTATATTCAGTAACTCTAAAGGTTATGTATTTATATCTCTCCAAAAGTGATATTTCACCCTAAATATACTCAGTATGAAATTACTCTTTTAGTATAAATGAGTAAATCTCCACTAAATATATCTATGATAGCACGTCTATGAAGATTTAAGCTCATCAAATATCTTTTTTAATATTCATCTCAATCTTTTTTTTTTTTTGATGAAATGTTAAAATGATATAAATAAGCAAGATTTTATTTACAAAGAGTGACTGCTAATGTACATAGAGAAGCTGTAAAAGTTGGAAAGAAGAAGCGCGTTGTGGAAGGGATATAAGATTGCCTTGTTAAAACCTGTCACTAGAAAACTCTGTGGGAGAAAACTAGTGACAGGAAAAAGAGTACAGACCTTATATCCAACTATGATTGAGGGGGAGATAGATATGGAGTGTATGAATGTTGAGAAGTAGATTGAGTGAGTCTTAAGCATTGGTAGATGCCCAACGCTGGCCAAGAGATGCAAGACGCGAGTAATCGTCATAGCGTAAGCTTGTGATACGGAAAGCAATTGTGCGAGATATGAGCTTGCTTAGGTGGCCCGTAGTATGCCAAGGTTGACCGTGAATGCGATTATTCCTTTCGCGCCACAAATGGTAGATTGTTGATTGGAAAGCAAGCTTCAGAATGACGTGGTCCATCTGGGAAAGAGACCTGTGATGCAAGGAGCGAGTAGTGGCTGCCCAATCCGGACTTCTGCGGTGGCGTAGAAGAGGCGAGACAAGAGAACTCCAAATTGTGAAGGAGAATGGACACGCGAAGAAAAGATGGTCACATGTTTCGTCCGGCTCACCAAAAAGCATGCAATGTTGATGATGTCCCCACAATCTCATCCTATTAACTGTTGATAACCTATCTAACATAGCAAGCCAAGAAATGAACGCATAACGAGGAATAGATTATGAGAACCAAATAAGAGATGACCTTCGAGTTTTGGGGTAGTGAGTGCGTATCTGGTTCCAGGTAGTGGTGGATGTAAAGTGTGTCTTTTATTCTTCGTTTAGGTGCCGCCAGAAGGGTGGGTCAGTGCCTCAATCCGGTCTCGACAATGGTGGAGCTAGGAGTTGATCACGAATACCTTGATACCTGGGTACCCTAGAGTGACAGACTTTCCAAGTGGACGAACCTACCGCATTGGAGACGGTAGCTTGCCAAGGAATTCCTAGTTCATGAATTCCTGCAAGACCTGCAAGAGAAATCGAGGGACACTGGAAGACAAAGGATAATACCAAAACGAGAAGGCGTGACCGTCCTGGATGGAGAGTCTGAAAAATTGGATGGCTAATGGTCAAAGCTTGAAGATCTTGTGCCACATCCAAGAGCCGATTGAAGTGTCCCGGACCTCCCAAAACGTTGCATTGCAAAGCAGGTACTGATTTGTCCAGTCACACCAAAGAGAGGTTGTGTTCTAGAGAAGTCGCTAGATAAGGGAGAGCGCAAAGACCGTGGATATGTCCTCTAGACGTCGAATACCCAGACCTCCTTCATCTTTAGGCCTACAAACATCAGTTAAAAAAAGCTTAGCCATATGGTGATTAGTTTTCGTACCTGACCAGAGGAAAATACTACAGAGGATATTTATCTCGCGGAGGCAACGTTTTGGCAGCCGGAATTCCGATTGCCAGAAATTAACCATGCTGATGATGGTGGAGTTGATCAATAGAAGACGTCATGCAAAGGAGAGAAGTTTTGATGACCAGGAAGTGACTCGCGAGCGAATGCGATCAATGAGAGGTGCATAATTAGTTGGCGAGAGGGTTTTGGTCGTTAAAGGTAGGCCCATGTAGCGAACGGGTAGAGGTTCAAGTATGAGACCGTTAGAAAACGGCGGAGGGAGGGCTGGGGGCTGCCAGGAAGGTAGATAGAAGACTTGGACAGGTTGATATGAAGGTCAGATGCATTGCCGAAAGTGTTTATGACTACTAGGATCCCTTGGAGCGATCTCAAAGTTCCATCATAGAAGATCAATTTATCATCTACAAAAAAAGGTGGGTTAGGCCCGTGATGGCACAACGTGGATGATAGCTGAAAGACCCAGAAGCAGCTGCTTTATTAAGCATAAGCGATAAAACATTAGTAGCAATAACGTAAAGATAAGGGGATAGAGCACAACTTTGTCTTATCCCTCTGCAACTGGGAAAATAGCCACCAGGTTCGCCATTGACTACAATTGAGAAAGTAGTCATGGAAAGACATAAGTGGATCCAGTGTAAATCTGTCCGGGAATCCCGCAAAACCAAAACTATGAAACGAAAGTTAATAGTATCAAACGCCTTAGAGATATCTAATTTAAGAGTAAAACGAGGAGATATGGTTGGCCTGTTAGTCTTTTACTTATTCGGTGGCAAAGAGGACATTTTCAAGTAGCAGACGGTCTTGGCTAAAAGCACTCTGGTTGGGCTCAATTGCAGTAGGAAGGTAGAGTTTTAGGCGATTGGCGAGAATCTTCGTAATGAATGTGTAGATGACGTTGCAGCAAGACATAGGTCTATAATCTTTCATGGTCTGAGGATTTTCAGCCTTTGGAATGAGAGCTACTAGAGTGGCATTGGTACCCTCTGGAAGGAAACCATAGAGAAAGAAAGACTGAACCGCTGTAGTGAAATCTTTATCAATAATAGGCCAAACAGCTTTGTAGAACTCCGATGTGTAACCATCTGGACCAGGAGCTTTATTTGCCGGCATCAAGAAGAGAGCACACTTGATTTCAGGAGTTAGGTTTGGAGCTACTAAGGAACTGACAGCCTCCTGCGAGCAACGATAAGTTAGTAACGTAGATAATGTACGGTATGGAAGAGGCGTGATATCCTGATGGTTCTGAATAAAGTCCTTGAAGTGCGAAACCGCTGCTGCCTTGATCTCTGTTATGGCGCTTAGCACTTCACCATTCGGAAGGACTAGTCTCGTGATGTTGTTACGCGAAGTCCGAGTACCAGCAATGCAGTGAAAAAAATGCACTATCTTGATCGCCATGTTGTAACCAGTTAATCCGAGATTTTTGTTGCTACAAACGCTCCTCTGTCGAAGCCAAAGAACGCCATAGGTGCGCTGCGTCCTGCTCATCCTGATATTTTTGCTCTGGTGCGTGATTGAGAGATTGTGCTTGGAAATGAAGAAGATGATCAAAATCCTGTCGGGTGCGAATGGATAGATCGCCATACTTTGTTGAGTTTAGTGTAAGAAAGGGCCCTTTAAGCATTTTGAGACGAACTTGAAAAAAGCGCAAAGCTAAACGAGAGTGAAGCAAGGGTGAACCACATATCAATGGGACCTGAGAATATCAGAAAACGCAATACCATCAATTATGAAATTATTGAATTTGAATGGTTTACGGTTAGGGGAAAGAGGGGTAGTAAGGAGAACAACACAACGGACATGGTCGGAGATGTCATTAGCTTCGAAGGCATCATAAGACTGGGGATGAACTGTTGTCCAAGTGTCATTGATTAAAGCGCGATCTAACTTTTTGGCGATGGAATTGGCAGTGTGATGATTCGACCATGTGTAGCGGGGACCAATATATTCCAAATCCTTGAAGTCACAGCCATTGATAAATTCTTGGAATTGATGCATTCCAAACTGCCGAGCCTGAGGGCCAAAAGTTGAATGGTCGGACGTGGCAGGCACTTCATCTCAATCTTTCGTACCACATGAGCATAAGTCAATATATTTAGGTAATTAAATTTATAGATAAGGAAATATTTTATTTTAAAATAAATTTGTTTTTAGAAGGAAATGGTTTTTTAAAAATATAGGAAACTAAAACTAAATAATTTGTTCACTTTCTTAAAAGTAAAATAATATTTATCATTTTCAGTTTTTTAATTCGGTTTTATCAAAAAATATCTTTCCAGGTATAAAAGGAAATATTTTTTGTTTTCTTTTTCAAAAAATATAGATTATAAATCAAATTTAAATCATAACAAAATATCGATTATTTAGGCAACTAACTAAATTAATAATCTTTAGTGATATTTTTTGAGACACAATCAAGTTTGTTATGATTTATGGAAATTTTTTTTTTAATCTACTGATTTTTCAAGTTTAGAAATAATACTTATCAAAATATAATTTGAATTTTTAAAGATTAAAAACCGTAATTTAAAATTATCCTTATAAAAAACAATAGATTATATTTAAAATTTAAAAGATATACTTGTAGATTATTTAGAAAACTAACTAAATTTATAAACTTGTACAAAACATTTTTAGAGACACAATTACCTTTATCATGATTTATGGGAAAAATATTATATTTTAATCGATTTATATTTTTAATTTAATAAATAATACAATAAGTTGGACCATTCAAAGAAATAAAGGAATAATTTTTTTTTTTTTGTCAACATATGAGGTTCGAACCCGTAACCCTTGTATTGGGTTTCATATCACTCATTGCAAAACTCAATGGTTCTCGAATACATATAATTGTTCAAATTCTACAATTTTTTCAGGTCAAATCCGACCCGGATTAGGATTTGCGTGTCATCAACTTTTCTTGGACGAAAATGGCCTTGGCGAAAATTTTTTTGTTCATCAAAATATTTGTTTGCAATGACATTTATTGTAATATACCACATGATAAAAAATATTATCTTGAAAAGTGTCTTTGAATTTAATATTAAAGATTCTAAAAATTACCACACTCTCCCAATTATTCTAAAAATACCATAAAAATGTGTTTCTCCTAAATTAGCATAAATATAGAAATTGAACACCATGATATACCACAAAAAGAAGTTCATACGTCAAAAATACCACATACTCTCAATTATTTCAAAAAGACCATTAAAATTTTTTTTCCTACAAACATACCACAAACATAAAATTGAGTTTTAAGGGTTTAGAATTTAAATTTTTGGTTTTTAGTCCACTAAATAGAGTTTACCATTGTAGTTTTAAAGGGGTGGAGTTTAGTTTTGATGGTTTAGAGTTTAAATATAAAAATTTAAAGCATTTTTAAATGTGTGGTATTTTTGAAACAAAAAAAATATTATGTGGTCTTCTTAGAGTGTGTGTTCTTTGTTTTGCGTTCACTAATTAGAATTTAGAGTTTAGTTTGTATGGTATAGTTTTGAGGGTTTAGGGTTTACATTTGAATTTTTAATTCAATTTCAAAATTGTGTTACTTTTGAATTTTATGGTATTTTTGGAAAAAAATTATGAGCATGATATTTTTGAGAATGCCCTGTAAATAAATAAGTCTTCTATAGAGATCAGAGATCTTAAAGTATAGATAGATCAACAATCATAGATCAGAGATTCATATTCATATTATCGTATCAATACACTCCAACAAATCTCACTTTTCTCTCTCTTTTTTTTGTAGAACAAGTCTCGAAAGCATAATGTAGATTTTAGTTCATAGAATCTATAATCGAGTGTAGCGATTATAGTTTTAATGTAGTTGTATTATGAGATTTAGAATCTCTAAAAAACTTTCACACTACAAGAGATTTGATGAATTATGGAGAGATATCATATATCATCTCTACATATTGTCTTCTCCTTAATCAAAATTTTTATAATGTTTTAATCGTTTTATAATTCATGATTTTCGATTCATATTTCCGCATCTACCGTTATTCCGATAGAGTCATTAAAAAGGTGAAATATATCAAGAAGCTTTTGTGATAAGCTTGAATATTGCTTGAGGATCAAGCAATGCATATTTCCTATTTGTGTTTAAAATAAGATAAGTTTAGGAGATTATCTAATATATTTTAAGAGTTATCTAAAATATATTTGGGAGTTATCTTAACTTATATGAAATCTAATAAAGAATAGGAAAACATAAACTATATAAGGAGATGTTGAGTTTTGGCATAACTTATGATGACAGTTTATGAGATTTGAGAGGTTTAGGTTTTGAGAGATTTTCCTAAATCTAATAAAGAAGAGTTATCTCTTTATCTATAAATTCTTATCATCCAACAATTGGTATCAGAGCTTAAAGTAAAGTTATGCACGAAATTGCACGAGTCTAATTAAATTTTTGTGCATAACGATTTCTGCACATATTTTACACGAAACGAGTTATGCACAAATTTTGCATGGAGCGTTTTCTGCACAAATTTTTCACAAAATCTATCAGAGCCTGGTGAAAAGAAGATCACGAAGGTAACATGGGGGATATCGTTCTAAAGGCAGAGAAGAAGGAAGTCGGGTTATCCTCAATACACGTCCCAATGTTAAACGTCTCTAACTACACAGTCTGGGCAATGAAGATGAAGATCGCACTTAAATTTAATTAGTATGGGAAGCTACAGAGATAGCTGAGATCGATGAAGAGAAGAATAATTTAGCAATGGCACTTATCGTTCAAGCAATACCAGAAGCAATGTTTCTTCAAGTAGGAGAGCTAGACACAACAAAGAAAATATGAGATGCTATCAAATCTAGACACGTAGGAGCTGACAGAGTAAAAGAAGCAAGGATAGAAACCTTAATGACTGAATTTGACCGCTTAATGATAAACATAGAATTTGCCAATCCTATGTCTAGCAAATACTTAAGTTTAATTATGTCATTAAAGTACTTAAGATATCATCCAATTCAGGTAAAGTTCAACTCATTAATCCTATGTGAATCATGCTTAGTCGCCATTAAGATTGTCGGTTTAAACATTCAATCATGCATAATTTAAAAAGTCAAAGGAAAGTCAACAGTTCAAAAGTCAACAACAATTAGGAAAAAGTCAACATAAATTCAAACTTGAAATTCAAATGTAAAAGACTAAGCGAATGGTTTAGGTAATTGATATGGGTGATCAAATGAATTCATGTGGTGTCTATTCTATCTATTAAGCTAACCCTTGGTCTAAATTCCAAAACCTAGACTAATCCACTTTCATGTCACTAATCCTTAGCCTAATATGCATTTTAGACAATCTCTTGGAAAACTACACAATTAAGAAACATTGAGATCCAATTTATCTTAACACCAAACTAACTAACACAATGTCTTGGTTATGCTTCATTTAGCTTATAGAGATTGGTTCCGGCATTTTGTCGAACACCTTTCGGGCGCAAAAGTCATAACTTCTAGAAGTGAGAGATCAATTCAATCCTAGCATTAAGGGCATCAACTATAAGAATATTTATGAATTACAAGACCTAAACACCATAATCCTTCATCTAATTCTCCAAATCTACCCAACCATTCACATAAATATCACTACTCACTAATCATAGAGATAACACAAAATCTTATGAAAGATGTGTGATAAGACATGATTAGAAAAAGATTTGGAAAAGAAAATAACAATCAAAAGCAAGAAATTAAACTCAAAGAAGATTTAAGATCCAAAGGTTTACAAAATGTTCTTAGGAATAAAAATGCTTAGTTCCCTAAAAATTAGGGTAAAAGCTTATATAGTGTTGCTAAAATCCATTGGGTTAACCCACTAAAAGTTGGGTCAAAATAAGTCAAAATGGCATAAAAGTGTTGACTCAGACGACTATACCGGTTTGCGTAAACCGGTATGGCTGGCCGTTGTGACTGCATCGGTTTAGCTTCGCCGATGTGGTTGGCCGTAGCTTGCTCCTGCCAAAATCTTCATTTCATACCGGTTTGTATAAACCGGTGTGAATCCCCGATATGCTATGTTTTCTGCTTCTTTTCACCTTTAAAACCCCTTCTGGATCAACAACTTGGTCCCTTAGCTTCCTACCACCTGAAACTATCATATACAAATGAAAATACATACTATACAACCTATATGTGTGCGGATTTGCCTATAATGCATTCATAATGGAATGTATAATGCATAAAAATCATAAGATATCACTTGATGATGAAAGATACAGAGAAAGTAGATGAGTTTGGTGGAAAACTAGCTGAGATTTCCGCCAAGTCGGCTGCTTTAGGAGTAGTCATCGGAGAACCAAAGATGGTCAAGAAGTCTCTTTTTTTCTCTACCACGTAGGAAGTTCATACAAATCATGACATCTTTAGAACAAGTATTAGATCTTAATACTACTAATTTTGAAGATATCATGGGACATATAAAAGCCTATGAAGAACTTATCTCCGAAGAAGAAGGAACTCACGATGATCAAAACATACTAATATACACGAACACTCAAAGTCAAGCAATGGACGATAACGAGTGGGAATCTAGTGGCAGAGGTCACGGCGGACGAGCCTATAACCGAGGAAGGGGAAGAAGACGTCTCAATGGAGAAAAAGACATGTCCAAAATCATATGTTATTGTTGTGATAAAATTGGACACTTTTAATGTAGTTGTATTATGAGATTTAGAATCTCGAAAAAACTTTCACACTACAAGAGATTTGATGAATTATGGAGAGATATCATATATCATCTCTACATATTGTCTTATCCTTAATCAAAATTTTTATAATGTTTTAATCGTTTTATAATTCATGATTTTCAATCCATATTTCCGCATCTACCGTTATTCCGATATAGTCATTATAAAGTGAAATAGATCAAGATTCTGTTGTGATAAGCTTGAATATTGGTTGAGGATCAAGCAATACATATTTTCTATTTGTGTTTAGATAAGATAAGTTTAAGAGATTATCTAATATATTTTAGGAGTAATCTAAATTTATATGAAATCTAATAAAGAATAGGAAAGCATAAAATATTTAAGGAGATGATGAGTTGTACCATAACTTATAATGAGAGCTAATGAAATTTGAGAAATTTAGATTTTTAGAGATTTTCCTAAATCTAATAAACAATAAATTTTTATCATCCTACAAAAGCATCATAAAATTATGAAATGAATCGTTCCACATGAGAAAGTCAAGTCAACTTATCACAGTCAGATCTAATATCATTTTAATTATTTATTGAAACTATTATTAGTATTATCACGAAAATCGCAAGGAAGTTTCTATATACAAATTATAAACACACTATTATTATAGCTTCTTATATTTATAACTCTGATTAAATGACTCATCTTGTTTGCCAAAAAGAAATGACTCATCTGCTCATTGACGAAGCCTTAGAGAATGTTATGACTACCATTTCTGATGAAACAAATGA
>OVBE01010483.1:0-14975 GCA_900406425.1 Iberis pinnata
ACTTGGGCATTAAGACTATGAGATATTGTGAATATATTGTGTAATATATTTAGGAGTAATATTAGGAAATAGAGATATCTTTGATATATCGTAGAGTTGTATATATATTGTCTTTCCTCAATTGAGATGAATAACACAGACTTTACATTATTTCACACTTTACAAGAATAAAAGAGAAACAAGAATTTTTTGGGAAATGCATGTAACATGTTTGAAGAAATGTCTGAAAGAAGATTTGTTATAAACGTTGCGTTAAGTTTACTCTACACTTGGCGGAGAAACATATAATAAATTTTTGGAAATGTGTAATTAATTTTTTTGTCTCTAATAGAACAATATGACATTTCAATTCAAACAAAAAAAGTTATAGCAGAAAGATCGTTGCAAGGTATTAAAATTCATAACACAAAACAAAATTAAAAAGTAAGGAAAATTTGACTAATGTTAATGGAGATAAAAAGGAAGAATGACGAAAACAATGCGAGAGAGAAAAAAGAAGACGAAGAGCGTTTCAAAATCGTCATGAAAAATATGTGAAGAAAAATAATATTGGAGTTGGAAACAGAGCTAGAAGAGAGATAAAGAGCAATGACCGTACCGGTTTAATTCTGTTTAGATTTTTTCTTAATTATACTAAGAGAAAAGATTTGAATTTTTTTAGAGATGATAATGATTATGATTTGAAGGTGACTATGAATGGCTATATATATACATATATAATATATATATATATATATATGTTAGAAAGTGGGACTTAATCAATGAGTTTAATAATTTATTAACCATAATAATATTCTTTACAATATTAATTATTTTTGTTAAGAATCATATAAATACATAGTGTAAATTCCATAGCATTTTGATATGTTGTTTTTTTCTGATTCATATTCTCTCTCAATTATCTATTCTTAATTTACAATTTTATTTTAGTGTAAATAAAAAGCTGAAGTTCGATTTCGATACTAAAATAAAATATTGTTGAAGATTTGTACTTTTAATTTATGGTTCATTTTGGTAAAATTTTAAGTGATAATATTCATAATGTCACACTTTTTTGGAGATTTGAAAATAGGCATTCAACTCATCTTTAAACTTATTGGAAAATGTACATTAACAAAGAGACGAGGTTCATAGTCTTCAACTATGGCAAATTTTAGAATGAAATGTAAGATCGTGATATAAGAATAAAAATTGTAAAAGTTAAAATATTAAATTATAAATATGAAAATTTTGAGAATGGTTTCAAATTATTTTTTTAATTGAAATAGAATATAAATAAAAAAATACTACTAAAATTTAACAAAGAAAAACTAGCAGAAAAGTATAAATGGAAGAAGATTGGTTTTTTTAATTCACTTTAAGAATATTAGTTATGATAATTAAGAATTAATCTTCAAAAAAATAATTAAGAATTAATTAGAAAAATAATTGTTAAACTTTGAATATAATACCATTTAAATTATTATTTTCAAGAATATAATTTACATGTGTGACATGTATAGTATTTCATATTTTTAATATTAATTATTAAATATGAAATCTTAAATGTTTTATATGTTAATTAATAAATATCGTATAGTTGAATTATTTTTTATTCTACTATGATAACTCATGGTATTAATGGATCAAATACACAGATAATAAAAAATTAGAACATAAAAATTACAATAAATTTTTAGTATAAAACAAAGCAAATGAAAACTTACAAACAGTGTCCTCAAATAAACTATTTAGCTAATTTGAAAAAAGTTTGAGAAACATATGAGGTTAATCTCGCATCTTTCGTTATATTATTTGTTATATCCAAACGAGTGGTTATATTTCAAACATTCAAGACCAACGCAATAAATTAACAAAATATTATCATATCGCAACCATTTTTTTAAATATTATTGTGTAATCGTAAAAAAACTTTCACTATCTTCTTCTTTTTCCATTTAGAATTAAGTTTTTTTATTTATAAGTATAAGAATTTTATTCCTTGTCAAAAGATATTAGCAAAAGTTGGTGTTCGATAGAGAGAGATTAGAACCTTAGCTCAAATTCTTCCGACTGTAACATCGTAGCATAAAAAGATTTTATATATTTGTAGCATTAGTTATTGATTTAATAACAAAATAACTACTTGAATATTCATGATCTCTTAATAATACTAGTATTAGTTTTTTAATTCACTATTTTGGTATTTTTTGTGTTCTTTATTAGATTAAGATTATCCATGACCTTTTTAAGTTTGTGGAAAATGATGTCAAACCAAACTTATTATTTTCCACTCAACTCTATCATTGACAGTGGTTTGTTAGTTTTGCGTGTTTGGTTTCATCCGAGCATTTCATTGCAGTTTTGGTGTCTTTTACAGGATTTATGTGTTCGGGTCATGTTTGAAGAAAACAATGAATTTATACACAAAATATGTGATTTTAGCTAAGTTTGAATGAAGAGGTCGATCCCCTTAGAGATCGATCAATCTTAGAAGAAGATGGCTACGTATAAACATATCGACTGATCCCCCTTAGATCAGTCCATATATCCGTAGAAACCCAAGAACATTAGATTGATTCATCTCCCACTAGATCGAGCGATCCCTTTAAATACTAGATCAATCGATCTTCATCAGATGGATCAATCCACGAGCCTGAGAAGTTTACGAAGATTTTGAAAATTTGCACATGTGGTCCTCAACTTCATGTTTTTCTTATTATTAGATTTTTACTTTTTAGACTATACAAACTAAGGATTTATTTTTATTTTCATTACGTTTATACTTAGCTTTAGTTTTATATAGGGAGAATTTTATTGGAAAATTTTTTTGAACCCTCATTAAACACTAATATCTATATTTATGCAATTGTTTTCTTGTTCTTTATTGATTATAAATTGTGTTTGCTTTACTATGTCTGAGTACTTTCATAGTTAAGTTTTAGGGTTTCCCATGGAAACCTGGTTAATATAAGGGTTATAAGAAAATGATTACAATTTTTAGGTTCTTAGTCTAGGGTTGTTCTTAATGCCTAAATTAGACTAATCACATAGTTTATGATAATAGGTTGATAACACAAAGGGATTTAGTTTCAAAATCTGACCTAATACCTAATTTAGTTGAATAAGTGTCTTTACTTGCGAAATTATTATTTTAGATGCTTATGAACATATCAAATCATGTCTCTTTATTTTACATGTTTTAATCTTATATGTGTCATCACTTCTTTTGTTTCGCGATCATTTTGACTAATAGTTCTTTTTAGTCAATTTGTATGTTTTAGGTAGTTTTGCATGAATATTGCAAACATGTTGGAGTGTAGAGGTATTTCAGGTACTTAGGAAACATTTGGAACCATGAAGACAAAGTGAAGAAAAATAAGTGTTAACTTGGAAAGCTTACTCACCCTTAAACCGAGCCAAGTCCACTTTAGCTTAAGCCAACAATCACACTCAGCCAAGCCACTCGAGTTCTGGCTGAGTCAAGTCATTCAGTGAGCAAGCTAATTTACATTAGGCAAACTAACTTGGCTGAACAGTCGAGCAAGATGATCAGTCATAAGGCAAAGGAACACACTCATGATGATCGTTCGACTAATGGTCGAGCCAAGACCAGTCCATCACTCAACCAAGTTCCTCACTCGGAAAAATTACTCGACAACAACCCGATCCACACATTTCCAGGATTCGACCAACTTAAACACTCAGCAAGGCCACACAACATTTGACAGAGTCAAGAATTTGATGAATTGTCTAAAAAAACTAAGTCCTGAGATTTACATTCTTATCCGAAGGCATTGGTTGTTTATGGTGTTTATTGACTTTGATAGACTGTTTCTTCCTGTCTGCTAAGTAGTGTTCCGGTAACGGTGGTTAAGTGCATATATTGCTTAGTTTGAAATCATTTGTCAAGGTACTGAATCTGATTGCTTATGAGTCTATTGTCTAGGGATTAACTTATGTTTGAGGTATGTAAAACACCTAGGTAGGTTAAGTAGGATCACTAGTCAATTACCCCATCCTTAGGAACTTCATTCTCTAATTGATTTCAAGTTTCATTTGCTCTGCTATTGCTCATATGGTTTAAGTATGATAATTGCATGTTAGTTCTCAGGCTTAAGTTTAGTTTCTTATTTGTTCTGTTTACTTAGGATTGTTAGTTTGTAACCTTTTAATCACTTAACTTGAATTAATAGGATTTAATTGCACCTTTACTGGTTAATAGAACACCCATTTAGATTGACAACATATTGTACTGCAACGACAATGATAATAAATTAGGGAATTGAAGTAGTTAAAGACTAAAAAATCTTACTATCAATATGGCGCCATTGCCAATTGGATGTTTGTTTGTTACATTCGAGATTTATGATTTCTTAAGATCAAGTTTGTTTTCATTTAACTTTGATTACTCACATTATGTTATGCTTTTTTCTTTGCATCTTAGGTACATGCAGACCTTTCTGATTCTCATAAGTGGGTAATACCAGAGTGAGTCACCACTCTAGACGCGAATCTGTAAGCATACTAGATCAAAAGGCAACAGGCATTTCTTACAATATATGGAAAGTATCAACCTTCTACAAAGGGAGTTAAGAAAACAAAGGAGTAACCTTAGAGTAACCAAGCAAAATCAGCAGGTCCCACCAACAATGGCTAATCAAATACAACAAGTCCCAGCTGCTGGGGAACATTTCATTGGAGCTGGTGATGCACCCAACACTCATACTCAAATGCATGGGATTGTGCCTCCTGTTGTTCACAACAACAAATTTGAAATCAAGCATAGTTTGATTGCTATGGTTCAGGATAATAAATTTCATAGTTTGCCGAAGGAGGATCCCCTGGACCACCTTGATGGGTTTGATAGGCTGTATGGCCTAACCAAGATCAATGGAGTAAGTGAAGATGCCTTCAAGTTGCGACTCTTCCCATTTTCTATGGGTGACAAGGCTCATCAATGGAAGAAGGCTCTTCCACATGATATTATTGATATCACTCGATTTTGATGCCTTTTATTGAGTATTTATACTTACTTGTCATCATTCGAGTATATTCTAGGTGTTTTTGGTATATTTTCATAATTCCAGGTATTTTGGACGTTCTGGAGCACTCGAAAAATCGTAGTCAATCCAAGACGCTCCTCGCAATGCTGTAAATTTCATCACCATTGAAGAAGAGATGAAATTCTTGTCATTGAAACATAAGTCGGCAAAGGCGTCCGAAAAAGATACTCCATCGGAGCAGAAATCTGAAAAGAAAAACCCTCGTAACGACAAATACGTCCACCACGAGGGAGAAGATTTTCAGGAAGCGCATAACTATACCATCAGCCCCTCATCCGAAAGAGGAAGAACATCAGGTAATACCTGGACTCCAAACGTCTCTTACGACGAAAACATCTTCTACGAGTTTCACCAGACAAAAGGTCACTCCACGGAAAACTGCAAGGTTCTGGGAGCAAGGTTAATGGCAAAACTATTTGCGAGGGAGATGTTGGAAATATCTAGCGTAAACGATCTTATCAGAGAAGCTAAATGACCACATAGGTCCAACCAGGAACATCCAAGAACAACGAACTCCAGGGTCCCCGAATGGAAAGGAAGCGCGGAAATGAGCCTGAGGATAAAGCCATCAACATCAATCACTGCCGAGTAAGTATGATAACCGAAGGGTCAAGATACTATCAGGATAGCATCTCCGCAATCAAAGCTTAGCATCGCAAAGCTGAATCGATCGATAATTGGCTCGGTCACCTTCTCTTTACATTTTTCGATTCACCGAATAACGCGATTACTTTCGAGGAAAGCAAAACTGTCGGAATCGATACTCCTCATAATGATCTTGTCGTAATCGATCTCATCATAAGATACCTCGAGATAATGAGAATCCTCATCGACACAAGAAGCAACGTAAACGTAATCATCTGCGACACTTTAAACATGTGGGAATCAGATTGTCCGAAGTCACTCCCACGCAAAAACCACTCATTGGTTTCTCCGGCACAACAACCATGACTCTCTAATCGATTCAGCTTCCAGTCGTGGCCAAAGAAGTCACCAAAATCGTAGAATTCATCAAAGTTGACCATTCTGCCATCTATAACGCGATCGTTGGGACGCCTTGGAATAACTCTATGAAAGCAGTCCTATCGACTTATCACTTAGGCATAAAATTCCCGATGCCTCATGGAATCTCCACAACCTAGGGATGTTAGAAACAAGCAAGCATCTGCTTCCTAGCCAAGCACAAACTAAGCCGTGTCACAATGATGCCAGCGATTGGACCTAAACAAGTGAAGATAACTCAGCCGTCAATCAAGAACGCTTCAGAGAAACCTAAAAACACTTCCAAAAAGAAAAAATTAGATTCGTCAAATTGAGAAACAACTCAACCTGAAGAAGGTGATCACGCCTCCGAGCCTAATGTTCTGGACAAAACAGCACATATAATGCCCGAAAAATTCGGTTACCCAACTGTAGCCACCGCGGCCAAAATGGAAGATATAACATCACTAAGCGAGTAAACTAACTTACAACAACAAACTGAACTATGATACGACTTGATCCCCAAAAAGGGTATGTAGGCAACTTTCGCAAGAAAAGTGCAGTTGTCCCCCTCTCTAAAGAAGGGGTGGAGTGGGTACTTATAAGTATACTCGTATACTCCTATATTTTAAAATATTTGCATTATTGTACTCGATTGAAAGTTTTCTGCAATAAGAAAAACACATTCTTACTTAGAAATCTTCATTATTATTTTACATCTTAAACGTATTTGACTCTGCTCAAATAACAAAAATCCTCGTATAACACAGAAACGGAAATCATTTATCAATCTCCTGATAAATGATCTCAAACTAAGTAATTCTAGACCTAACTCTCGTTAACGGAACACTACCTAGAAGACATGAATAAAAAATTATTTAAGTTAATGAACACCCTAAGCAACAAATCTCTTGGGTTAGGATTGTAAATCTGTAAATATGTGATAAGAGAGAAATAGGCATTAGGAACAATGAAACATAAGGAATTTATGAATGAACAAACTTAAGCATCTAGGAGATTCAAGGAATCAACACCAATCCCATCCTCAGAAACCCAAAAAACTACTCACTACTCATGATGAACACAGAATCACAAAACCCAGAAAACAAAATGAGTATGATAATCATGAAGATCATACTTAAACTAACAGGTTTACACAAGATTCAAAGGCAATATTGAAATGGATTTCTTATGCATTGATCAGCAATCTTAAAACCTCAAGAACATGAACTCATAAATGAAATACATGAATGAAAGATCAACATGCACTAGATATTCATGATCCTTAAACTAAAACAAGCATAAATCAACATAAATCATAAACATAAACATGATTCATTGAAAGATATTGGTTTGATCATCCATGAACATTCAAAAGTATAAACAAAGGGAAAAACCTAAGAGAATAGAATAAATTAAAGGATAAGTTCAAATGAGGACGTGCTTAGTGCTTACATAGTGGTTTAGGAAAGATCCTAAATCACTAAAAGAAAAATAATTAAAATATGCATGGTTCATCTCGATTTGTGATCGAGCCAGTGTTCGAGCTAACAGTAGCTCAATCACAGACCAAGTCCTTTGTTCAAGCTTGGAGTAATTTGTGCGGATGGAATGTTTTGGCTTGAGCTTTGATCGGGAATGGTCTAACATTGGCTCGAGCTGTGATCGAGTTGTTGGTCGAGTAGGATACTTGGCTCGGATTGGACTTGGCTCAGGCATAAATCAGGCTGTTGGTCGATTAGGACTTGGCCCGGATTGGACTTGGCTTGGATGAGAAGAAGTCTTTCCCAATCTGTGATCGAGCTTGTTGGTCAAGCTTGTCCTGGCCGGATGGATCACGACTCGAGCTGTGACCGAGCTTGTTGGCTGAGATTGGCATGGCCAGATGGATCATGGCTCTTGTTATGATCGAGCTCCGCGCATGGCTTGGCCGATTGCTTGATGGGTTTTTGCTTGATCTAAAACCGAATCACTATGCCACTTCAATACTCCTTTCCTTTCTCGTTGATTCTGTTTTCCAAGAATGCTCTCTAAGTACCTTAAACATCTTCAATATGCACATGTTTGCAAATTCTAATGCAAAACTATATAAATATGTAAACTTACTAAGAAAGCCAATGGATGCAACCTATTAACAACAATGAGCCTAAAATGATGATAAATGCATACCTAAAACATGTAAAATACAGAAGAAGTTTGGAAAAGAATTTTGAAAGCGGGAGCTCATAACCAAAACATGCTGATCAACTAGAGAATTTCACTGTCCAAGTTACTAATTCTAGAATGCAAAGTAATCTCATTATACTTACAAACTTTAGCCATACTCATAAAAACATAATTCATATCAATTATAATCTACACATGCATTCAAATCTACTTATCCCTTTAACATTCATTAATCATAAACTATGGATCAAACTATACATATTCATTGAACTCGTTTGGTCTAGGGACATGTTAAGAGACAAAGTTGGTCCCTTTATACCATGGTCAACTTTTTCATAAAAGGGATCACTCAAAAGGGAATGAGCTTTAGGAGAATGCTAAAGGTAGAAACCAATTGATGCATACAAGAACATAATCCCATGTACCCAATAACATAGAAGCTAAAAGCTTTCCTAATTATAAACCCAGTAGGAGATATAATTTCATGGTTTTCATTTATTTTTCTTCTTCTCTTTTTATTATTTTAGGAGAGGTTTCTTTTGATGATTTCTAGTGGATTGGTTTCTTTCCGATGGTGTCAGCTATGGTTCTCTTTTCTTCTTTTCTTTCTTCTTACACATGAAGGTATTCTAGGCCTTTTCCCTTTTCTTTTCTTTTTGCACCAACCCTACATTTTTCATTACAATACTCAAATCCCTTATTAGATCATACTCTTTGTGGGAAACGAGATTTACACTGTTGATTTCTGTTAGTTACGAAAAATTAGAGCGTACTCTTATTTTCTAGAGATCCCGGATATTTGTGAGTTAAAACGCGGCGAGATCAGAACACAAAAATAGTAAAATACAAGTGCAAATTCAAAAAGAAAAACAAGGTAAAAGTTGTCTTATTCCGAATCTGCGTATGAGTGCGTTACAACAGGTGATAAGCCTTGGCTACAGGGCTGTTGGTGAATCTTGTAGTATAAACACCTAAGACTAGTAAACCTAATTGAGTCGTAACTTGTAAACAAATGCGAAAAGTATTCTAAAGCCCTCAGTTTTCTTGTTCAGAGAATTCCATGTCCCCATCTCTTCATCCTCATCTCTCTAATATAGACTTCAAGGTTTATCCGTATTCCTTTTTGGTCCCCCATTTTTCTGTGGCAATCTTCCTTTTCTTCTTTGGAAACATTCGTTTTCTGCATTCTTTCCATTTCCTTATGGCTTGCAAAACAAACTGCAATCGCCATTGTACTTGGGTCGAACTCTCACCTAGAATCGTGAGACCATTATCGCATTTAGGCCTAATCGAGCCATTACGCGGTTTAGTCGATTTCACGATACTTATTGGATAATTGGTCTTTCATACGACAACGTGATACGGACTTCGCGACAAGTTATTCGTTATCGTTTCGTATGATACTTTAAATCGTATAGTCGAGATAATTGATGGCGTTTAAGTTATATAATTTGTTGTTTTATAAGATGATCTTGACATTTCTATGAAAAGAATAAGTTTTACGATTTTGGTCCCAGAATTCCAGTGGAACTTCGGAATGATACAAAAAAGAGAAAAGAGGTTCGGAACGAAGTCAACTCGCCATTGACAAGCTGAATGTGCGTTGTTCAGCTCACCAATTAGTGAGCTGAATTTGTGAGATCTGGCTCGCCAATTAGGTGTGCGTTCAGCGTTCGTGTTCTCGTGCGTCTTTGTTAAAAAATGTTCGAAGCTTGAAACGTTTATCAGAAAGTCTTGACTTTCTTGTCGTTGGTTCGAAACGTATCCGTCGTGGTTTTTAACTTTTCTAGAACATTGGCCTTAAGTGAACCATCCTACCTCATTAAAACCTTAGTGATAGGAAATCTTGGTGGGATAAAATTTTCTCGACTAAGGACAATAGAGTACAGAGATGGTTATCTAACTGTTAGACGGCCGTCACGCGTTTCCTTCTAAACGTATTTTTTGAAGTTTTGTAACTTTGGTCAACATGCTCCATTGATTGGGATTGTAGCGACTTGATGAGGGGTTGTTCCATCGTGACAGTTTTTGACACCAACAGTGAGCCCCCCCCCCCACAGCATGTGAGAACATTTGGAATGTTCTCGAGAGGTGTTAATTTTAACAAGTTGGCAGAACTAATGTCTTAAAGAGTCCGGAGATGAGTAGTAAAGAATTTTTTTAATAAAATGGAGAAGTTGCCTCATTTAGATTTCACCTATTATACCTTGTTATGAATTTGAGATGGGAGTTTCGGAAAATGCATCATCATCAATTTTTGACCCGGAAAGCCTCTGAATGCATGATGGGGCATCATGCCATCGGTTTACTTCCTAAGGTATTCAATCGAATCGGAGGAGGTCGAAAAATACTTGGGTGAAACATGCGGTGTGGAAGCTCTGCCTCCTGTGCCGTGGTGTCCCGAAAGGCCTAAATTTGTTGATGACTTTGGAGGCCCGAGTGATTGCATGATGTCTTTCTTAAACACTATCCAGGAGTTCTGCAGGGTACCGGATGACGTAGAGTTCCATTTGCCCGAATTCAGCGAATAAGCTCACTCTCTGCNTGACTATTATTTCCCATTCCGGGAGTTATAGTCGACTTCTTGTGTCGATATGGTTGATCGATCGGCTAGATTTTTCCTCGTGGCCTTTAGCATCTAATAGATACCTTATTCTTGAGCTACGAGTAGGGGATGGCCCTAGACACTGACTACCTAACATAGCTTATTTAGGCGAGGAGTGTGCATAAAATGCTCTAGTATTATTTGGTGCGTCGGGGCAATTTGCGGATTATTTTGTTGTTCCAAAACAAGTTTTCGCATTGGAACGAACACTATTTCTTCGTCTGAATAAGTAGCGCCGCTATCGAGGAAGAGTATATACCTTTTTTAGGTGGAGATGGGGTCGATATAGTATCGTGACCGGACACTTGAATTTTCATTTCTTTTGGCCGATGTCTAGCGTTCATCTTTTCTTTGTTATACAAATCCCAACCCCATTCCCCCGTTCCTAGAGGATCTTATCGTTGTTAGGGATCTTCTCAGAGGTGGCATAATTCATTGGGGGCATTTTTCGCCACAACGAGTATGAAACACTGGTGGTTACCATAACGCATGTACTCGTCCTAGCGTTGTTATTGAAGAAGAGGGGCCAACGATGGAAAATTTTGTTATGTATGAGATGCCTTCTACAAGGGATAGGGAAAGGTCCCCGCGAAATGAGGATGTCGCTGGTGGTTCTGTTCATCTCGGGGAAGCATCGGTCCATGAGGTATGTCTGAATGATTTTGAATATTTGAGCCAAGTCCCGATACCCTTGTTTGAGCCCAATTTTTTCTTTTCTAGATGTTTTGCCATCTCAGCCTCCTTCTTGGAGAGAACCGTGAAGTCGAAACCATTCGCCAAGGGTTCGCATCGATGCATGGGGGTTAGCATTTTTTTTATGACAGGTTATCTATATAATAGAAGAGGCTCTCCAAGAAAGTGATGTGGAGGTGCGTACGGCTCAGTACAGGGCCAAGAAGCTCAAGGAGGACAATTCTCGTCTGAAAAAGGAGATAAAGGCGTTGGTGCAGAATCAACCCTCCAAGGTTTGCCTCACAGCCAGGCGGGGCAAGCGCGAGATTGCCTCCATTTTTCCGAATCGTTTGGCGCGCTTTGGATCCTGGTTTGATAAGCTAGAGCAGACGCATCAAACCGTCAAAGATTGGCGTGAATGTTGTGGTTCAGCAGGTGTTTTATATCAGACCAAGCAGCCTGGATTCCAGTACGACATTGAGTGGAAGAAAATGACTAGATACCTTGAAAGGTACAAGGATGTGAGGTCCCTGATACCTCCGATTGAGTCGAAAATTCGGGAATGCTGGGCTCTGATTCCCATTTCTCCCGATTCGGAGGATGTTGGGGTTTCAACGCGCGTTGACGTAGAAGCGGAAACGTTGAGTGTGTCGTGTACCGGCTACTTTGAATTAATCAATGTTCAGCACTGAGTCACGTAAAGTAGTATGTTCTCCGTTTTGATCTTGGCTGACTGTGGATGTTTTAGTATAACTGGCCGCATGTGGCCAAAAAATATATTTCTTTGCGGCTCTTTGTAATTTGCGTTTATATATGTAGTCTACTGAATAAAAAATTATGAGTAGTTAGTTCATCTCTGGTTTTTTATTTCTCACTGCGTTTAGCCCGTCCGTTCTAGGTGTGGTTTTTCTCGGAGAATATGATCCCCAAGTTACGCGGATTAATGATAGGTTAAGAATTTAATCCTAAACTATTATTGCAGAGAAAAGTTCAATGTAGCATAGCAAAAAGGGTATCGAATCCACAGAGACCAGAATAGTACACGTTCAGTTTTAGTTTCAAATCTAGCTAAAGCGAGAATAATTAAGTAGTTGTGAATCAAAACGGTAAACTGAAAACGATTTAAAACTTATAATATAGAAACGCTAGGCATTAGGAAAATCCATAGATATTCAGGTTTAAAGTCAAGTTAATATGCAGGATTGGGATTGAAAGTAGTTCTCAACATGAAAAACGAATAAAGAATAATCTCCTCCCGGAGTATTAAACTCTATGCTCGAATTGCCAGAGACAAACTCCTGTTGTATTTAAAGCAATTCGATTATGCATTACAATCAGATTCAATTGTTCATAAGCATTTAAAACAATACTCTTGAAAGTAAAAACACTTATTCATCTAAATTAGGTCAGGTTTCTAAATCAGTCTCCTTTGTATTTATCATCCTATAATCATGAACTAGGTGATCCAGCTAATTCATGCATTAAGAACGAACTTAGACTAAAAACCTAACAAATTTAATCATACAAAGTTAACCTTAACACTCAAACCTAGTTTCCCTAGGAAACTCTAAAACCTAACTATGGAACTACTTAGAGATTGACATGCAATCACAAACCAAAATCAAAGAAGAACACATAATTAAAACAAAAGAGATATTATAAAAGGGTTCAGAAATTGATCCAAATACAGGTTGAATCTCCTCTCCTTCAGTAATTCTCTCAGTAATAAAAAATAAAGCTTAGGTTGTAAAGGCCTAAAACACATTGTATTTATAGGCTAAAAAAGTAAAATAACAAATAAGAAAAACTTGGATAGGCTTGAGGAATTGATTTGAAAATTTGGAAAACTTCAGATTTTCTTCGGGGGTTTCGCCCGACCGAGCATGTGTTTGCCTGATCGGGCATTTCACATTTTTGCTCGACTGTTCCCAATGTGCTCGATCGATCTCAATTCTCAGATTTTTCCAGGGACTTCTGCCCGTCGAGCAACATACATGCCTGATCGGGCACTTCTTCTTTAAATCTCTGAAATCTGCTGAAACTTTTGAAAACTTCTGAAATCTCTTGGAATGCATTATTTTGCTCTGATTCGACCCGAACACCTATAATACTGAAAATCAACCAAATATGCAATGAAAACACTATGAATAATACAGAATAGCAAAAATAAATGCCCACTATTATGCATTAAAACTGAGTAATATCAACTCCCCAAGATTTAGATCTTTGCTTGTCCTCAAGTAAAGCAAGATTCAATATGGAGAAGATGTTTAAAATGGACCACACAAAAACTCACAAAATCTCAAAAACCATAAGTACAATTTCAAATTAAAAAGACACAAATCTCAAACAATCACTTTGATTTAATTGTTTAGCACCACTAAACTAACAACCTGTTTCCTACTCTAAATCTCAAATTAATCAAGTATCAAATCATATCAACCAACTCTTTAAATTCAATTAAGTTCATATACATGCATTCTCACCTATGATATATCAATCAATTTACTCAAGTACCTCTTCTATCGAAATGCCCATACCAAACAGAGCATCAACTGACTTCCGGTCTTGATCATTTTTCTCCCTTTCTCACTTCTTTTCATTTTTCTAAAGATTCGCACTTTTCTGCAATTTTCTTTTCTTTTTTTAATTCTTTTCATGTTAGCACTTTTCTGGGTTTTCATGATTCTAACTGCTTCTCAGTAGTCCGGCAATGATTACGGACTTCTAGGTCACGCTTTCAACATTTTTTCTATCGGTTTTTATAAAATTACTAAGGGAGAGAGAGAAAGGACCCGGACCATACTGAAAGAACTTGTCGGTTTTACAGAACATTAAAGAGCAAGGTACCTAATTCTCAAAGTAAATCAACACCATAAGCAAGAATAATTCAAATTAAATTAAGTCCTATCATGGTAGAGCTAACATCAATTCATCAATAACTCAAAAAAGAGCTTTAAGAAACAAATCAATCAGTAATGGGGTTCTAATCCTAATCTCAGCAATAGAAATCTAGAGAAAGTGAAAACCATACCCACACTTGGCTGTTTATTATCATCGATTTTGATCATGGTTCCTTCGACTCGATAGACTAAGGTAGATTTGAAACAAAAAAATTTGAAAATTTTCACAAAAAAAACCATCAAAACGTAGTTAGTACCATTACACCCTCTCCCAGACTTACTTCACACCGTCCCGGTGTGAAAATAAATCCAAAAGAAGGCATAGAAATAACCAGGATCAATAGAAAAGTCTGTAATGAATGAAAATAGATAATACTATATAAGAGTTCAAGGAAAAAAGATTTACTAAACAAGAATTGCTCCCAAATCTGTTTGAACTCCTATGCCTCANTTGCTCCCAAATCTGTTTGAACTCCTATGCCTCATTCTCCGTGCCTGCAAAAAGAACAAACACTAAAGAGAAGTGCAAATAATGGTTGAACAACAATATGAGCAATGATAGCTTAAGAACTAACAAAAATCAGTTGTAAGAGAAACCATTAA
>OVBE01010484.1:0-14973 GCA_900406425.1 Iberis pinnata
AGGACTTGTTAGAAAACCCCAATTTTAATACTTAACTTGAATTAGTAGCATCCATTGTATCCATAGTGGTTAATAGCATCACCCATTTAGATTGACACCTATTATCACTACAACGACATGATAGTGTAATAGGAATTGAGACCCGGAAAAATCCTACTATTATCATTACGGCAAAGACGATGATTATGATGATTTTGATACCCACATTGATGAATTTTTAGACGACTATGATCCTATACCAGAATTAAAAGAGAGGAAAAAGCGTATTTTTATTGAGAGACACCGAGAAGAAGGCCATAAGCAGCTTTGGAATGATTATTTTAGTGACAATCCAACATATTCTACCAGTTTATTCCGGCGACGATTTCGGATGAACAAAAAGTTGTTCCTCCATATTGTGCATCGTCTCTCCACTGAAATTCCGTATTTCCGATCATTAGAAGATGCAACAGGACGAGGAAGTCTTTCACCTCTACAAAAATGTACTGCCGCAATTCGACAATTGGCATATGGTGGTGCAGTCGATATAGTAGACGAATATATCCGTCTTGCTGACTCAACGGCTCGAAAATGTTTGCACAGTTTTACCTCCGAAATCATCTCCTTGTTTGGCGATGAATACCTACGACATCCCACACCGGAGGATCTGCAAAGACTTCTATATGAGAACGAGGAACGTGGATTTCCTGGGATGATTGGAAGCATCGACTGTATGCATTAGGAGTGGAAGAATTATCCCACTTCTTGCATTCACGCGGTACCGGAAAACCCACTATTGTCTTGGAGGTTGTTGCTTCGTATGACCTCTGTATATGGCATGCATTTTTTTGAGCTCCAGGTACTATGAACGGTCTTAATATTCTTGATCGATCACCTATTTTTGATGACGTTATTAACGGCATCGTGCCACAAGTAAACTATTATGTCAACGAAACGGAGTACCATCTTGCATATTATCTAGCAGATGAAATATATCTGAAATGGGCAACTTTTATTCAATCTATTCGACTACCCCAAACTAAAAAGCAGACATTGTTTGCCAAAACCCAAGAAAGTGTTCGAAAAGATGTTGAGCGTGCCTTCGGAGTCTTGCAAGCAAGATTTGCAGTTGTCAAAAATCCTTTGAAATTATGGTATAAAGAAAAAATAAGAAATATTATGAAAGCATGTATCATACTTCATAATATGATTGTCCAAGATGAAAAAAATAAAAACACTCTTGAAGAATTTGAAGATGAGGATTTTACATTTACTGTTAAAAAATCTACAAAATCCGGCTGTTCAATTGCTCGTCGAACAGAAGTTCGGGATCCACATACCCATCAACAATTAAAACAAGATTTGGTTGAACATATATGAGCTAAATTTGGACATATTCCAAATTATGTGTAATTTTAAAGTTTCTATAAAATTAATAAAATGTGTGTTTCTTTTTATTATGTTTGTATGCTTTTTTTATGGAATGTAATAAAATGTTTGTAATTTTCTATTTAAATGAATAATTTTTGTTGACAATTTATATAATTAAGTTCTTCTTTAAAAAAAATAACCTAAGAAACAACTAAAATGTCCCACTATAATCATATCTTTTAAACAAAGTCCTTAACATTGTCCTACACCACAAATATTAATATTATAATCTAAGGACTTGGAAAATTGTCCTACCAATAAACATGCTCTTACACCATATATATATATATATATATATAAAATTCTGAAAAATTATGTACACTAAGGTATTGAGGTTATACGTAAATTCCACTAATTGAATTAAGTATTCTCATTACATTTACGCCATTACCAATATACCCTATATCTAGCCCTAAATTTATTTATTAGTTATCAGTTGGTTGAGACAACAAGAGAAACGGAAAATGCGAGATTCTCCTCCATCACCACATCACCAGGTCCTCATATTTGTCATACTTTCATCATCATCGTCAGATGATGCGGAGGACGATATTTCATCTGCTAACTCAAGACCCCATCAATAGTACTGTCTAAGATTCCATTCCATTATGAAAGCTCTAGTGACGAACAGTAGTGAAATGTGAATGTATGTAATTTAGTAGCATCATTTTGCATTTAATGTTGGTGTTTTTTGTTGTATACTTCTCGTATTACTGAACAATGCCTAAATAATATGTAAACTCAACAATTATTTCGATGGGTTGAATGTACAAAATGGTTACAACACGGGGTTTCACCATATTCAATTAATATAATAATTGAGCATTGTGTACACATCTTTAATTAGGGCACTGTACATTGTGACATCCTATACTTTCTGTGATACTGCATATATACATGTTTATAATATATTGGACATTTATATTGCGTCATTATATTGTACATTTGCTAAGTTTAATCAGCCACACAAATGACAAGTACATTTAGAAATTAGTTATACCGAATATCAATATTTTACCAGTCACTTCCGACGCAACATATTTCTTCCAACACGATAAAGGGGTCCAAGTTATAAAAATTTGTACATGTACACGACAATTACCATATTTAAGAAGTACATATGAAGGTCAATATAATATAATATACATTCATACGACTGTTGTGCGTACACCTGTCCGAACGAGATGCAAAGCTTTGATGCAATTGCAAGGTCTTAAATTCTTGTATCCACTCGCTATATAACCAAAAATCCTATATAAGGGAAAACCATTTATAAGGACACACCAAAGGCATTTCTAAATTCTTCATATACAACCGTTAAGCATCCATTTGTATCATCTTTTTTACAATATATAGTGTTCTTCATTATCGACATTCTAGATATTAATTATTTGCATATTTTTTCAAATTATATTTTGCAAAAATAGACAAGGCATCCGGTAAGTGCAAGACATCCACAGGAGACACGGACAGAGGAACAATAAAACGGTCACGGTCCTCCACTCTCATATATTTGTAACAGGAAGACTTTGAGGTCGTTACACTTGCATCTTCTTCCTCTAATTCGAAGACAATGAAAGCGACGCCTCCTCCAACCTCTCGGGAGAATGTGAGTCTTCTGTCAGTTCCTGATCCGGATAAACCAAACAAACCTTAATTACTTCTACTTAACTTCACTTGTATTTTCGTTTAATTTAAACTCTTTTCTGATGTTGTTATTTCATTAATCTAACTAACTATTTTTATTTTTAAAACATTTAGTGCTTTTTAAAGAATTATAGAAATATCACGACAAAAAAACACATATAACAATAAAAATCCAGTATGCTGACAATCCACAAATAACATCCATTCAACCATGTGTACAGAAGAAAGCATTTACATTTTTTTTAAACCAATATCTTTACTTACGCTGGTATATCGTCATTTTATATGTACATAAAATATAATATATACACTTCCACATAAAAAGTAGTGCATCATTAAAGTAGGTATTAGAGTTCCCTGCAATAATATGAGTACTCGATAGTTACACTATACTACTTTTAAGGGCGTACCGCGTACGCAAATGAAGCTGCTTAACATCCTGTCAAATCTGTTTACTGTTAACTATACTGTTTAGACATAACCTCTATTTAATTATACATATATCATCACATATAATAACCATATGCAACTATGACATATAGCTCGAACTTTAGCTCATCATCAACCGGTGCTACGACGTATAGGTGCCGGGGAGTTATAAAGTCATGCGTATGCGGTGGAAAAATTGGTTTAAGGACATCCATGACTTCGTCCGATCTTGGGAGATGATTTTAAACATGTTCATCGGTTCAGGCCTCCTTGTTTGTGATTTCCCTTTATTTATGATCTCTAAACATTCGTAGTACGGAAGAAAACATCTATGGAAATGGTGGGAAGAAAACATTCCAATATTAACATTGCTTTTGGTGCTTGAAGAATCCATGTACAACTTCGAGTCTCGTCTATCAAACTTAGAAATATGGACGTTGGCTGATCCAAGGAAAGTTTCATTGGTCAACATGATATGTGCCTTACTAGCATGTTGGATTATCTACTTATTGTCTTTCAATAAATGTTTACTTAATGTTTAAGTTTTAAAATACCTATGTATCAACGACTTTTTAACTTAAATATTATCTACTAATTATTCAACATTTATCTATATCCCGTCACTTTACTTTAATAAATGCTGTCAAAAAATCATTACGAAAAAACTTGCACTTTTTCATGTCTTTCTCTGTTATTGACAAATCAAACATTATTAAAACCCACTCGAGCATGTATATTACATGTACCATCTTACTTTTTATCATTCCACATGTACACATATGATCATCGCTAACGAATGTACATTAAGCTGAAACATATCAATTAGACTATGTACAATGCACTAGCATATTCAATACTTTCTGTACTCACTTTTAACTTTCCACATCATCATCTCTCTTATTCACCTATTAATTCAACATTTATTCAACATTTACCCCTTACAATGCTTTTGTTTAATAAAATTCAACACTCTACCCCCACTACTTCTATTTTATATTTCTTACATTTATAATTTTATAATTTAATATTAATAATAATCTATTACCATTAAATAAAAAAACTAAAATAAAATATTTTCCAAAAAAATTATTTTCGTTTTATTTTTAAATTATTTTGCAAATAAAAAATATAAAATAAATATTTTTATTATTAATGTATATTTTGAGATTGATAAGAATTGGGATTTGAGTAATTAAAAGGATAATTAGTAGAATTTTGAGTGTTAAAAGGATTATTGTTGGGATTCATTTATGATTTTTTTCTGTGTCCAAATCAAATGAAACGAGTTTCTATTTATAGATTAAATTTTTTTTTTATGAATTTTGATATAAAATTTATAAACATAAAAAACTATTTATTATAAAATAATTGAGTACAAATAATTTGGGTGAAAAAAATATCAAGAATCTCAACAACCAATAAAAACACAACACTTAATATTATCTTCTATTTAATTATATTTAATAATACTCAAAATTTTGTTTCCAATCAAAATGTGACACATTTCTTCTCTTACTTCATCCATCGACAATTCAACATGTTGAAAGTATTCAACTATGATTAATCCACATCATATTTTTTCATTTATTCAACATGCCATTGTTTGGTTTCAATAGTTGAATATTTTTATTCAATAAGCCATTGTAAGTAGTCTTACCCCGTCGTATTTTTTCCAACTCAATACCTATTCTCATTACGCTTTACCAGATATTGCATTCAATATCATTTTTATTATATAGCAAAATGTGGTTAATCCAGCAAATATTTCATACAATATTAAAATTACAAGCACAACATGGGTACATAACAACTTCAGCATTTTAGAGCCATACGCAGGAACAAAAAAAAATCAACAAATCTCTGCTTTAATCTACATCATTCTACTCATTTCGAGTGAACAAAAAAAAAATTCATAGCAGCCGCTCTGGAGCCAATCATTAGCAATAGGTAGCTTGCAGTCGTAAGTTGGGAAGTGATATGGCTACCGAAGCCGATAAAACGTACTTTCCGAGAGCTCCTATATGAAACATTATGTCAATAGCTATCTCCGCCAAATGTTCGTGTATGTACTCATGATACAATTTCTTAATCAGTTTACTGCACTCAAAACCAATATTCATATTCAACATCACCCGCATAAGCATCATATAGGGGTGTTCTGGAGCTATTGCTTCTAGTATGTAGATTGGACCATAGACTTCTCGCTTACGGAAAGCCAAACTAATAGCATGGAGGTACAACACATATCGATTCATTACCTCCAAGCAAAGGATATACACTTTATGTACCAGAGTGTTTCAACAACCACCATGTGGTAGTCCTTCCTTTTGTCCAGACAGAGGATAGTCAACGTGCATGGTTAGTTCACCATATGATTACTGGCAGTACTTGATATTGCTCGGTTTTAATACATAATAGTGTGTATTTATGTCTGATATCATGCATTAGTCCGAGTGTTTTCCTTGCATATTTGGTATTTTCAGGATTCTATGTGTTCGGGTCGTTTTAGAGCAAAAAGATGCATTTCAGAGCATTTCATAGAAAATCAGAAAACAAAGTGCTCGATCGAGCATCTGAGGGATCGTGCATTTTCTCCTGGAAAAATACGGACATAAAGATCGATCGTGCATTCAGAAGAACGATCGAGCAGAAAAATGAAGTGCTCGATCGAGCACCCTAGGAGCCCGATCGAGCATTTTATCCGAGAAGAACAAGAAAATTTCCAAATTTGCATTCAAGTCCTAAAGCTTATCCAAACTTTCATATTTTTAATTATTTTCCTTTTAGACTATAAAAGCCTTTGGCTTAGGTTTATTTTTCTTTACACTTTCATACTTTTGCAATTTTTAGAGCTTTTACTGGGAGAAAAATTCTTGAGCCTTGTATTTGAAGAAGAGATTTTGAACCCCTTTTTAGTATATCTATTCTATTTCATGATGCGTTCTTCTTTGATTTTGTATTGTTCATCATTTGCAACGTCTGAGTAGTTCACTAGTTAGGTTTTAGGGTTTCCTAGGGAAACCAAATTTGAATGTTAGGGTTATTCATATAGGATTGAATTTGTTAGGTTCTTAGCCTAGATTTATTCTTAATGCTTGAATTAGCTTGATCACCTAGTTCATGATATTGGGTTGACAAATACAAAAAGATATGCTTTATAAACCTGACCTAATCTAGATGAATAAGTGTTTCTGCTTGCGAGAGTATTGTCTTTAATGCTTATGAACAATTGAATATGAACATTAATGCATGATCAAATTAGTTAGATACGGCGAGAATTTGTTTATGATTATTTGAGCATAGGGTTTAATACTCTGAGAGGAGATTATTTTATTTGTTTCTTTCATGTTGAGAACTATTTTCAAAGTAAAATCCTGCATGTTAACTTTGGCTTTTAAATTTGATTACCTATGGTTTTCCCTAATGCCTGACGTCTTTATATTATCGTTTACAACCACTTTTATTTTATTGTTTTGATTTGCTACAAACAACTTAATTATTCTACCCTAGCTTGATTTAAACTGAACTGTGTGCTTTCTGGTCTATGTAGATTCCACCCTTTACTGTACTTCATTGATCTGTTCTCTGCATTATTAGTTTTAGAATTAAATTCTTAACCAATCAGTACTAACCCTTACTAGTCCCTTCAACGCGTCTAGCCTTTCCCTTGCGCAAAGTTCACTTATCTTCTCAATAACGTTTAATGGAAGATAACTTAGTTTGTTTTCTCACCGAACGATATTTTTAACATTTTTAGCTTTATCGACACCTATACCTGTTTCAGCATTCATATATGCCTCTAATAACATATTTGGTGGGAAACTTACCCTCCAAAAACAAGTTACTCCTCACTGATACATATCTATATACAAAGACCACATGTCAACTAATTACAACCCCATTTTTACAACACATCCATACTTTTTACTCGGATCTTTAACATTTATCTTGTCATATTGGTTGTATATAAAAATCACATTCCAATTATCCATTTGTACATATGTGATATCCCCAATTGATATCGGGTTATCAAAGATTTGCGAAAGTTGTACATATGCGTTATACTTAGCTTATAAACATACATCCATACACATATGATAAACATTACGTTGTTATATTAGCAAACATACCATTACAACAATGAAACGTCTATGGATAACAAGTTTCTTACAAAACATGCGTACGATCCGTAATAAATTTCATATAAAAAACGTACATCCAATTCATTTTCTATAATATGTACATACTAAGTAAGTACATGCCTTAGTGTATTACAAAAAAGGATAGGTTTAAGCATCGTAATACATTTTTTTAATTATGTTAATTCTAAGGCATGAGACATCATGATTGGAAAAATAGTTATATTAAATTTAAGGTATTTATCAAAATAATATATTGAAAGAAAAATAGTTATATTAAGTTTATGGAAAATGAAGTTATGTTAATTCTAGACTTTTTGAAAGCAACTAAAGAACCATTATCCAAAATCATGGATTGCTTATCGTATATTGTTGACTATTCTAGTTTCACTAACATATGCAAAAAAGAAGTTTTTTTAAAAAAACTAAAGCTCATAAAGTTGTATCTTCGTTCGACTATGTCACATGAGAGATTGAGTGACTTGATATTTTGAAACTTTGGTGAACGATTTAATAGAAAATAAAGGAAGAAAAGTTATGTTTTAGAACTGTAATTTGGCTTGCATTTTTTCTTCTATGTAATAGGTTTTATTATCGTAGAGATTTTACGAATTGGGGAATTTTTTAATTGATTATGGAATGTTTTTATCTTGTCACGGCTTATATACTAAGTGAACTGACACATTACATGCGAGAACCCTGAAATCAAACACTGCACACAGCTGTTGGTGCACCAATTTGAGATATTAGAGGGTGGGCACTAGCACTCCGGTACGTGGTGAGACCACTAATTTCAATCTTACGTTCCTTTTGTTCAACGGCCATACCGCTGTGACGTGATGGAGTATCTTTTCCGACTCTTCAACCAATTGAGCGTGTCAATAGGAAGCAATGACTTTGACGAGCATGTCAACTGGGTCCATGCCACTGCAACAGTGAAGTGTCACTAGAAGGACCATCATTGTTAGGTCAACATTATTTATTGCATCGAGGATGTAAATTGCACTTATGATTTTTTTTCCTAAATGCGAAATCGATTGAATGAAGATAGAGTCCATAAGGGTTTCTTAAGTACAGGCTATACTCATATATATGATTTAGAGGTGACGACGAAAAGACTACGAACGAAAAATGGTCGCTTTTGTCGATATGCATAATGGACATTATTGAATAGTGTTACACCGATCACTCCCCAGAGAGGCTAACAAGAAACCGTCCTTAGAGTGTGAGTGACCCATCCTATGCGCAAATCAGAATTATCTTCTCCATGATTTCAATAGAAAATTTTGCTAAAAAGATATCCCACGGAAAGTCGGCATGATAGTTCTTACTCAGTAAGATGGGTTATGCATGTATGTGTTTCTTTAAAAATAATACGTATGTGAATGTAATCACATTCACAGTAAGTAGAATGTTTATATTAATTTAGAATGGTATTATAACTGTACAAATGTTCGTATTATACACCCAATATGTGTTTTTCCCAATTTATGCGAAGGATCACTTTCATGTATCATTTAGTGGGTTTTAATTGCGATTGGACCTCTCGTCTTACGATTACCACGTCTCTGCAAATTTTTTTTTTTTGGACTCTTCAGTATAACTAACCTACATTGACATACTTTGACGTTTGTGTTGATGTGATGTAAATCAAGGAGTTTCTTACGGTATACAAGGATTACCAACCCCATGCTCGTGATCTAAAATATTAGTTGCGATTTTATTTTGTCCATATTATTTGTGTCTTTACATTTTGTACGCATCGGTAGTATTTTCTATTCCTTTTACACTTATGGAAGTACTCAACAATCAATGCAAATGTCATAACGTCATTATGTTAACCACAGAACATTATGATTTCTTTTTATCTGGTGTCTAAAACTTGCACATGAATATACAGATATGGACCTCACATCACATCCTAATCATATTATAAGTAAAACTTACTCTCAATTGTCCACATCCTCGCTTTACATACATCTTATATATATATATATATATAGCCTTTGATGGATTTACATTACGACGTGAAAATCCATGAGGACACGGTATTTAAATATACCATAACACTTAAACAATCCATTTTTTATATTTATATCGTTTCCAACTTATAATCCACATCGACATAACATACATAGATATAAGGTAAATGTGTTATTTCGTTGCTTATGTAGGTGGTACAATTATGTTGAATAATCTGTACATAGTATTCATCCATGACAGTATATCCACATAAATACAAACAAACAATATGTACACATGATAGCCATTACAAAATATTAGCGTACCCAAAAATGAATTTTACGTACATGTTGACTCATATAATTGTTGTCCATATTTCAGAGTTTCAAAATGACAGATTTTGTTTAAATTTTACATAAAAATAACAAATACTTGTTCAACATAATGTACTCCAACATCATTCCGTTATTATCATTTTGGGTTTTTGTGGTACATTGATTGGTTGGATGCTTCTGTGGAATAGCTCACAAACAACATTTTTATATGCGTACTTCTGTTTGAGGCAATACAAAGAATAAAATAATATAAAATACTAACCCAAATCTTGCCCGTTGATTTAACACGTACATCACGTGGATGTCCAAATGGTCTCCTAGTCTTTGGGAGTATAAGAGCATCTTCATCAGTGTGTTTTAGGGAGTTCTTAGCTGTATTTAATGTGTATTTAAGAAAAAAAATNTATCATTGTATGTCCACATGGAATCTTCAAGATATCGTACATTTTACAACTGCATCTTTTGTTGTTCAGCTGTACGTGAAGCTTCTCACCAAACCCCTCCTAATGTGATTCTCCTCAAGATCGTCACTTTGAAGATAAAAAAAACATAATAAGATAAAGATAGATAGAAAGTGGATTGAATAGCACACAATGGATGCATAAAAGCCATCGATTCACCGAATGGTTGTGGATCAAATTGGACCACAACAACTGCAGAAGATTTATGATACACTAGGGGTGATCATTGAATATTACACACCAAGTAATCAGATAGTCCTTTGGATATTACACACCAAAGGGGTTGATTGGATGTTACACACCAAACAAGATGATCCAAAATTTAGAGAAAATTTTCAACTAAAATGATGGATAGTTTCTTTTAAGAGATTACAAGCGTTTAGATAGAGAAAATTTTCAACTAAAATGATGGATAATTTTCAACTAAAAAGATGGATAAGTTCTTTCAAAGCTAAGGCTACAAATATCCCTCAATACCATTATGCTATTGTACGTATTTGTCCAGACGACTAAAAAAAAAAATATATATTAGCAATAAAAGTGTAATATAAATATAGATAAGTTATAATGTTATGCAACACCTAGTCCCAATTAATCCCCGCTTAGGCTTTCTAGGTGCTAGTTCACCGCTTGACTAGGGCCTTATGATTTTTAGATTCTTGCATGTAGGAGAGAGAATGTTTCTTAACTGATGTCCTTCATCAATGGAGCTTAACTTCCTAACCACACATACATTCTTGGGGACTAAACTATGCAACAGACGCAGACATATGTGGCCAACATACTTGAATTCTTTAACAACCTCGACAACTTTATCTCTTTACATACTTTCTCTATAACCTGATTATCTCGCGCAAAAAAGCAAAAATGACCCATAGCCTCAATATTTATAAGGGATTTGGTGGTTTTGGCTTGAGCCAACTTCTTGGAAACTGTCCAATAAGAATGCGCCGTGTTACAAATGCACTTATTCAATTTGTAAACTACTCTCGTGCACTATCTCGGCCAACAACCCATGATTTCACTCACTATCTCGACTAGATAACCATCCCACACCTTTTCACACGTGCATCCAAAAATCTCAACAACCTTGTTTGAATCTGAACGATCTTGTCTGAACTCGACTAGGACTGTCTGAATTTGACCAGATTGGTCCAAAAGTTGACCAATTGCCACTGTAACCCGATTTTCCCAAACTTTCAGAGTGAACTGGATTTAGCTCGACTTTCTAAACCCAATTAGTATGTAACCTTGGCTTAAATCGGTCACAAACTAGCTAGCTCAAGCGTTTATATTTCCATTTATCTTTCTTGATCCAGCCTTCGATCCCTCTTGATCCAACCATTGATGCTTCTCCATACATCTTTGATCATATTCCCTAACATGATCTTGGTGAGTATATTAAGCCTTTGAACAACCTTTTTTGGAAAATTTAAATGATCTTGAACGTATATTTGGGCCTTATAATCTTAGAGACATTTAAGAATGCCATGGTATCTTCTCACACTATCGTTCTTTTAAATACCTAATTTCTATATAAAAAACACTACCATCCACAAACAAAAGATGGGACAAATGGGGAAGTTTTTGGCATCTTGATCCACGAGATATGACTTTGGCCCTTCGCCAGATGGAGATTGGTAGTCAAAGAGCAGATGATAAATAAGTATAGTGACAGTGGTCCCCCTATCTCAATCTTTTTGATGGACATATTCCTTCTTTTTCGACCCATTTATGAGATTTTTATACGTTACGGAGGTGACACATCTCCGATCCACAAGACCCAAAGATTCATGAAACCCACTTTTCTCATAAGAGCCTCTAGAAAACATTATTCCACCCACTCTAATATGTTTTACTCATTTCCGTATTCATAGCAACAAAATCAACTATACATCGCTCCTTTATGATAAGCCAATAAAAATTTGTATGAGATAATTCGACCGGTCACAAGAACTGATTGAGTCTCAAAGACCAAAAGCAGTATAATATGTTTCAGAAGTTGACAAAGCACCCTAGAAATCACTTTGTAACAGACATTGTACAAACTAATAGGTAAAAATTCCTTCACAAGAATCATTCTAGTTAAGTTACTTATAGATTTTTGTGATGTTTCTTATTGACATTTCACATAATTCGTATTTTTCTCTCCCAAGAAAGCATGAAAATATGGTATCTTACTCACTATTTGATTTATTCATGAATAGAGTGTGAAAATAAGATGTTACTTCTTTAGTAATGTTATTGTTTTCATAAATTTTATAACCATCTCGGGTTTGCAAGGAGATTATCCTATTACGAGCTTCAGGAAGTAATGTAGTATATAGTTTAGTTTCAAATAGAAATATGGTGATCTTGCAGAACGTTACCAAAATTGGTACTATAAGGTCGGGTTAATTTAATAATAGGTATTTTTTATCTTTGAGTTGTTATGCCAGATTGGTCGCTCAAGACCTTTGGTACCCGAACCTGATGAAAAAAATAGGATCACATTTTTTATAGCCAAAATAAATAAATGGTATTTTCTCCAGCTATGCACCTTTCCTTGTCATATTTTTGGGTCCTCGCTTCTCTAAGACGAGGACCAGGAAGGACACACCTCTAACATGCGTTTATAGAAAGCCGAATATATCTTTTTTAATGGGAGCCAAAGCTCTCATGTTGGGGAATCCCATAGTTAGCATTATACTGTTAGAATGGGCATAATTACCCAAAACTGAAGAACCAAACCAAAATAAAAAAATCAGGTTCGGTTTGGGTACAGTTTCCTTTAAAATACTCGAATGGTTCTTCTTACCAAGAACTATGGATATTGGTTGGAAATTGAATCAAACCGAGGAACAAAAATATAAGGTAAGTGTTTATACCAAAAATCATGAATATATGTCTCTCTTACCAATTTTTAGATATTTTTAGTTCTTTTTGGGAATTATCAATTTTTTCGAGTACTTTGGTTCTTTGGATATTTTCAGTCCTTTTGCGTATTTTCGGTTATTTTGTTACTTCAGGTATTTATTATTCCTTTGTGTACTTTTGGTTTCAAAAATTTTGAATATTTTGGGTCATTGGAAGTTTTAGGTATAATATATGAACCGAACCGAAACCAATAAAATATCGATACTCAAATGGTTCCAAAATTTTAGATTCAAACCAAACCGAACTGAACTAGAACCAATTTTCTAATGGTTCATATATTGAAGGAAAAGAAAAACCAAAACCGACCCGAGCCAGACCAAATAATTGGACGCCCTCCCCTATATGTTGTTCCCACAAATATTTAAAAGAGCATAAAACCAATTAACTAGATAGGAAAGCAATATATTTCCAAAAAATGAATAATACCATTTATTTTATTTGGACTATAAGATTTTTAATATCCAATAAAATTGAGGTATGACTTATGTATCTGGGGAATAAATATCGACTAAATCTTTTCCAGAAAAGAAGTTGACCTCCATGCTTCTATGGTACAATCCTCTTCCCGCTGAGCTTCCTTTGTTCACGGTCCACCGAGACAAAATGTAGGACTTGTGCCAATAATTAATCACAGAAAAAAATGACTCACTGTGGATTAGTGCAAACGTGAAAAAATTGTGTTTTTATTCCCTTCACGAAGCCACTGTACTATGTTGTTTGATTTCTAATTTTCTTGCTCTTCCTTATACGATTTCAACATATGCTCATTAACTAAGGCATCAAAAATAGTTGAAGTTAGTTGTTGGATTCGAAGCTGGGAACAAAGGAAACGATGGTGTTTCCATTTAGCAAGGTCTTGTCAAGTAGATCTTAGAAGGTATAAAATTAGGAAATCAGACATAGAGGGGTGTATCCATGCTTTCTTGAAAACTTCTTCAAATCCACTGGAAGAAGAAATAACTATCAAAAATATAATTGACCCTATAATATTGTTATTTACAGATTTTAACAATTATCAGTTGGCGACTAGACCCATTTTCCAAGGAATTCAACTAACAAGACAGAGAAAGTGGCAATCCACTAATCATTTTGCATGGCTCGATCAATCCAAAGAATATGTATCTTAGAAACTATTCTTTTCAATGTTTCTCACAAGTGGTGTTGTAAACTTTATGGGGTGACCATAAATGAATGAAAAAATAAAAAGACATTCCATTCAAGGCGGACCCATATGGTGAGGTGAGATACACGTGCACCCAACTACTTTTTTTTCATAAAACAACCTTTGTCAGTTCATTATATTCAATTCTTAACCCAATTAAATTTAAAAACTAATATTCGTATTAAGAAGAAAAAATGTACTAAAAAAAACTTTGATGCTGATAACTTTTATCATCGCCACTGTCAGCCTGTCATGCATGTAAATGAAGCTTTTTTAACAGTGTAAGTTTGTGGTGTTAATAAATTTTTAACAAGTTTATAAATATAGAATGAAAACATGTTTATATATTAGTATAATACGCTTGGTTGAAAAAAAAATAAAAAAAATGGTTAAATATAGCAATTATTATATTAAATTTTATTATAATTTTAGTAGTATTCTATTTTATTGTAATAGTTTCTCTTTTAGAAGAACATCTTTTTGTAAAACGAGGGAGGGAGAGGGAGAGGGAG